>JAJOOR010005550.1:0-59294 GCA_036250505.1 Solanum acaule | reverse complement strand
TGGTCCGGCTACGTGTGTATAATTTACTAACCCTTACCTTTACCTCATATTAGACATCACATCGATGCTTGGCTTAGTTATTACTTCGCACCAATCGATACTAGACTATTAGATAGTATCACACTGAATCTATGTTGATAATTATTTTCTTGTTGATTACCTCCTTGGTCCGGCAAGTAGCAACAAGGCGAGTTCTAACGCATGCACTCGTTAAAAAGACTTTTAAACGAAAGAATTATCAATGCATGCAAAACATTATTCAAGAATTGCTTATTTACTATTCATACTTTTTTAATCGCTCATGGTTCCCATAACCCTAGTTGTGGAGTTTAGTTACCCATAATCATATGAACACAATTCATTGTTTTAGGTGAAAGAATTATGAACTTAGGTAAGAAGAATAATAAACCCAGAAATTCAACTTGAATTGCAACACCAAAATCTTCAAATTGAACTTATTAAGAATTGCTAAAGTTGCAAGTTATTCTCCCAAGTCAAGAACTAGAATAAAAGTACTAAAATCTAACCCCTAAAAACGAGGTTTACATACCCTATTTATAGAAAACAAGTCCTAAATTAAAAGGGAAATAAAATAAGGAAAGCTTGTTCAGGCACGCGTCTTCATCCCACGAGACTGACTCACGAATCGTCAATGGATCTACGGTCCTTTAATCCCTTCCGACAGCCAAGACTTAGAAAATATTTCATCGTCCAAAAATCAGCTTCTCTGAATCAAACGACGGAACTCCAGTATGGACTGTAGATCAATCTACGGTTCGTCAATCCCTCTCCGTAGCTCCACACTTAGAATCTTCAAACATCAGGTACTGGAATCGTCGCAGTATCATTCTACAAATCAGCAGTACGGTCCGTAGATCAGTCTACGGACCGTCAATGGCCACCGTGGTTCCACACTTGGTCAGATTTCCCTGATTTACCTTACAAGCCTTGCCTGCTGATCTACGGTCACCATCTATGGAGCGTCAATGGACCTACGGTCCGTGGATCACCTACGTAGATGCCTTGTTCTGCATTTCTTTCAGTTTTCTCTTTACTCGGCGCCTAAACTTCTTTCTGGCAAAACATGATAAAAACACATAAAATCTAATACAAAAAGGCCCTAGACACACACAACTCTTAAGTGAAATGTATTAAAAATACCGTAAACTCACAGTATATTAGTAAGCACGAGCCAATTTGGAGTACTTCGAAACTAATAGATCGGCCATCATGGAACAACAAAATATAGTGGTTCCCAAGGTTTAGGCACGAAAGGATATTACCCAGGGAATCGGCTAGGGAAACGAGGCATCACACAAAGTAATAGAGACGTGCCCATTTGCCTAGCCTGACCCCACCAGATCGGTGGGATTACCGCCGAGATGGAGCCGCTGTGGCGGGACCCTACCGTCGTGGCGGGAGGTCGGGACCAGTTTAGAAGGGGGAAGGGGAATGGTTTCCCCATGTCCTCATATATCCACCCCAAAACTTCAAAAACTCTCTTAACAACGATTGAATGAAAAGAATCGATTGGGTAGAATATCCTTGGGGTTGTTTTCAAAATTTTCACATAGGTCGTTTGATTCGATAAGAAAAATGTAGCATGGACACTTCCCTTACATTCACAATGTATTCACAACATTCTGAACATAAGAATTTTGCGATAATATGGCCGAAACGGTTCTGAAATGGGTGAGGGAAGTTGAATAGTTTCTTGGTAGAAAACTTGAATTCGGGCACCATTTAGGAGTTGAAATGCTAAGGCCTTCACATACTTAGGTACTAGGGTACTCTAGAAACACTTATCTAGTGAATATTTTGTTAAAAATGAAGTTTTGGGGCGAAAGGCGTCATGATCGCGCCCTGAAGTTCAACCTAGATGAAGGCCACTCTGGCGGCCTTCATCATGTGGTGGCGGCCTCCATCCCGCTGTGGTGGCCTTCATCCCGTAGGGCGGGGCCGCCGTGGCGGGATCTCACGAAACAGTGGCCTCTTGCCACTTCAAATAGAAATTTTTCCTTTCTTTACCTCGGGATTGACTAATTTCATGGAGTTCTAACATGTACAGTTCATGATTTTGAAGACTTGTCTAACCATGACTAGAATCAATGAAGAAAACTTACCCTTCGTCCGATTCCTCGATGTTGCAAGTCAGGAGTGTCACCATGATAACCGAACACCAAATTTTTGTGCGAGAGGGTTTTCCACTTGCTGAGCTTAGCGAATAAAGCACTCGCCTTCCATGCCCATATGATGGAGTTTGGTTTGGGTCCAATGATAGAAGCTCCCCCTGCCGCGCGTTCAAGCTGGGTGAGAGAGTTCTATGCCCTACTCCGGATGATCTTCACCCTACCATATTTATCCGAGGAGTCGATATCCCTCTAAGCACTCAATTCATCAATGAGGTGGTCGAGGTGTGGGAGGTCTCCAACTCAGGGTACGAAACCAGACTGAGGGATATGGATTTGGGTTGGCTGCGGGACACACTGGTTGAGGTTGCGCGCCGGGACCAGGTTTACTAGGCTACTACGGAGGGCATCACCAGTACTCACTGGTCACCGAATGCCAAGAGATGGCTGCACCTGGTATCTAGGAGGATCCGCTCGTCGGGCAACCGCACAGACGTGACCTTCCCTTGAGCTCTAGTGATGGTTGGCGTTGTGCAGGGGATTGGGCTGAATGTGGGGGCACAGATCGTGTCCGAGTGGAAGATCTTCTACAGAGAAACAAGAAGGCTTTCTTCCTACTTGGACTAGTGACAACGATGTGCAAGCAGGTGGGGGTGCCACTCTTGGACACTAATGAGGTACTTCATATGGATCCCCCTTTTCATCCTCTTTTGATCAGGTAGCCCTCCACCCCGGGAAGAAAGAGAAGAAAGGCGGATGGGGCCGGCACCATCAGAGCTGCGCTTGAGGCGGATGATGAGGGAGATGATGATGATAAGGCCGATGACACCCTCCCTACCCAGTCTCAACCCACACTATCAGGCGCTCGTGTGTAGGAGGACCTGGCGACTGTTCAGAGGAGATTGAAATGCTCCTATGCTAATGCCTCGACTCCAGTTCCACCCTTCACTGCCCTCGAGGTTGAGATTATCCACCGCCAGCTATAATTGGAGAAGAAGAATCTAGAGAGGTACCGTCTAATGGGTCGGATGTGGAAGGCCATTAAAACAATTTTCTCTTGTGTCGTCCCCAGAGGGAGCTTTCCAGAATTGAGCCGGAGGACTTTCAGGTTGAGCGAGGTGTGGACTAGCGAGGTAGCCTCAGAGGACCTAGATTCAGATGATAACACTCCCCCTCCCCATGGACCTTGATTTTAGTTTGCCCCGCTTGGGCATGTAACAAACAATATTTCTACTTTCTTTTTTGCTTTTCCTTAAGTTTTTTGTAAGCACATGGATGCTCGTTTTGCTATTTTTATAGCCATAATCAAATGTTAAGTGATTATAACTTACCGTTCTATTGCGTAGTACTGATTGGATTGCGAAAATTAGCCTGTGCATGATTCGGAGTCCATAGGCGAAACTAGGGAAGAACAAGGAGACAAGGCTGAGATTCTTTCTCGCCCTGTCCTGCTCTGGCGGTCCCACCCTGGCAGGATGATCCCACCCTAACGGCCATGACGGGGTCAGTTTCCAGGACAACACTTCATGGGGGTTCTCCCTGTTTCTAAAGTTTTTCATTGACTACCAGGTCCATAGTTAAGCATTTAGGATAACCCTCTTAGCTAAGATAAGGTGTCATCCACCCCGAGATCAACCCAACGATATACACACCAGAACTTTTTCCCACTAATTGAACACCACAAGCATGCACATCCTAAGAATATTCCTATTAATCACACAGTTTATAATCGATTGCGACACACATCAAGGGAACCTTTCATAACAGCAAATTCCACTATTATACAATAATAGCCCCTTTTTTTATATGGTTCCTGACCAATCCCGACTACCCTGAAACCAGAGTTTCCCTACAGTCACAAATCATTCTTTTCCCTTACCCTCTTTATCAATGGTAAGTCTATGCACAACTAGCAATTGCATTCCCTCTCATAAGTATATCATATCACACGTCCCCAGAATCCGTTTACGAATGAGATCATAGTTTATCTCTAAACCTTTGCACATAACCAAGTGATTAATCTCTCTCCGACAACAAGTTCACAAAAACCCAAGCAATCATAACTCACATAATTTCAAACATTTAGGCAAGTACACCACACACACCAACAGTTATTCAGACAACACCATGCACATAATCACAATTTCAAGCTACATCACACAGGCAAGTCAAAATTCCTACTTAATTCGCTTCATGGATGACCATTAGCTGATCATCCATGCATTTATACAACCTCTAAGGCCAGATACCAATTTGAACTTTCTCGGTTCCAATTTACCTTATTTGTGTCCTTTCAGCCGCAACTACGACATCCAGTTCACTTTGTTGAGATACCAATTGGAATCTGAAGATACTAATTGGACTCACCCAATACCACAAGCGACAACCCGCACGGAAGGAGAGAAAAAATGAAACGACTTCCTAGAATTCCTCATAGCTTCCTCAAGATTAGATGTGGACATCAACACACCAATATTCTGCAGGAGTCTATTCCACATTTGCTCTTGTACTGGGAGACCGACAAACTGGGCTCTGATACCAATTTTTCATGACCCAACCCACCGGGCCGTGCGCGCACCTACTCTAACACCTAAGTAGGAGGACCATTGATCCCCAAGAAATTAAAAACATGCGGAAGATTAAGAAAACTGGAGATAAAAGGAAATTCCTGAGATCTTTACATAAATAAGAGTTTAAACAATCCAAAGTTAAATTTGTAAAATAAATTTAACTCCCTAGGGATCTAGTCTAAATAGGTACAAGAGCTTCTAAGATCTCAGCGTATAATATACAGTAACTAATAACACAGTTTCCACCACAAGGAAGGAAAGGTAGAATTTGTTGGAGATTGTCTTCTTCTTTACCTATGAAATATCACTGACCCTACAACCAGACTATGCCAAAAGGCATAGCAAGAGTTGTATCAGTACAAACCACACGTACAAGTAGGCATCATCGTTCAACCCGTTGCCCACCACATAATATAAAGAAATCATCCAGCAGGAAACATGCAATAAGAAATTACACCCATCAACCTTTATCCCACTATCGTTACCATTCTCGTATACCTTAAATGTACTAGTACACTTGACTCTAAACCTCTACTCTATCACCCTGCTTGCTTTGTTCTTGAATCCTAGCTTAACCATTCTATCTCATAGAGGAGCTCCCGAATAGAACCACTACAAACCCGGCCAACCACTCACGACATGCCCTCGCTTCTTCTTCATCACCATTCCGTCCTTGACCACATGGTATACTCTATCGAGACTCACTAACCATTTCGAATATGAATCTCATTTCCAAGGTAGGACCTAACTACTTTTTGCACCATGAACACTATCCCATTTCTCATTATTTAAGAACACATACAACCTGTTTAAAGATAGCCGTTAGTAACACCAGGACCCTCAGTCTCCACTTACCTGACAACATACATACATATTAGGCATGATCATTCACGGTTAATTCTAGTAAACGAGATATAATAAGTAATTACAGCACTGTAAACACACATATACTGGGCACATAATTCAATTATCATTTTAGGAGCAATATGTAATTCCCCCGTATCAGTAACAGGTAGATATGAAAGTAGTAGTCACAAATGGTTCTCCCATTGAACCCACACCCAAACTATTAGTGTATCGGAACGTGACACCCGATCCAATATATATGTGTCGGAACATGACACCCGGTCTAATATATGTGTCGAAACGTGACACCCAATCCAATATATGTGTCGGAATGTGACACCGGTCCAGTCAGCACAACCACAACCACAACCATAATCGCACCTATAATGAACAATTCACATAGTCACACAGTCAAGTAACAAGTTCATGGCATGTGATGTGAGGCCAAAAATATATTTTTTTAATCATTATTTGCCTCACATTTATTATTTATATATGTCCTTTTTTAGCATTAATTTTATGGATTGTGCTAAATAATGTATTTTATTTGTAGGAGTAAATTGACATAAAGTTGAAGAAATTTCGAGCTAAAACAAATTAAAGATGAAAGATTATAAAAGGAAATTAAGCAGACAATTGAATATTATATTCATATTTACATGCAGATAGCCAAAGAACGCCAATTGATATTGGCCTTGCCACGTGGCAGCAATTGAAGGAACAAGAACGTGAGGCGGTTCGACAATACAGTTTCACGCGAAAAAGAAGAGAACCAAATTCTGTTTGGTTTTGGATTCCTAATTTGCTTTAGACTCAATTATTTTATTTAGGGTTTCCTACATCTATAAATAGTCCATAGAAATAATTATTGGAGACATTCAATTAGAGGAGATCAATCAGAGGGCATCAAGTAAAAAGTTGTCAATACTTTTTAGGGTTCTTTTCTTCTTGTTATTTTCTTAGAGATTAGTGGCTAAACGCCCTTGTTCTGGGGCAGTAGTCATGAATTAAATGTTCATTATTTGATGTTTATGAATTAATTCTTGGTTTTCATTATGAGTTACTTCTATATTCTTGTTTTAGTATTTTTTGACTGGCCATCTAGAGATAAATATATTTTCTAATCTTAAAATTGAGAGAGGAGAGGTTACATAGACCAGAGAATATAGAGAGCTCGATCGACCCATTTGATTGAGGTAATTTGTGTTTAGGAGTGACGCCCGGACGAACAAATTGCTTGGTTACGTAACAGGATGAAATATAAATGCTCACCAGTTAATCTATTTATCCCCGCTCAACGATGTAGTTAGATAGCTAATTGGAGTAGGCGACTAGAGGTGTGTAGCCCGACTCATACAATTAACCTTGTAAACCAGTAACTTGACAACTAAAATTAGTTCTAAGCCAAGAATATGATACATGAGATTCAGTACATGCTGCAGCCCTGAGATTTTCCAACTATTGTAAGTAATTTTATTATTTTGTTCTTGCATTCTTTTCTTTTGACACTCTTAAATAAATAATTAGACCTATAATTTAGTAAAAATAGTTAATTGACAAGTCATTTGGGTTCAATAATCTGGTTCTTTTAAGAGCCACTATATTACTTGTGCGACCAGTACACTTGCGTGTGCAATTGAGAGCAACAAGTTTTTGGCGCCACTGCCGGGGACTTAGAAATTAACTATTTGTCTAAGTTATACTTTTCTTTTTATTTATTTAGGTTTTGTTTTGATAAGTTTTTTTTTTCTTAACATTCTTTTTTCTCTTTTTTTTTGAATAATTTGATACTCTTATTGATATGGATGATTGGGATAAATCGTGGTTGGTTGATGAATGTCATTTATGTGATATATGTGGTCGTCAATATATTCATTTGAATGGTTGTCCTAAATCTTATTCCCTTCCCCCGAACCCCTATTATGATTCTTCTGTTATTTGTGATGTTGGTAGGGGCAATGAAGTGGAGAATGCAAAACAAGAGGCGCGCAATATGAAGTCACTTATGGAATGTACGGACATGCTGGACAAAGTTAATTCAAAAATCGCTGAACAAATGTTTGAATGTGTGGAAGAGCAAAAAATAATCACGAAACTGCAAGATGCGCTTGACGTTATTCAATTAGAAATTACTATCCTAGAGATTGCAGCCCAACAAAGAGAAAGTTATGAAGAAGCAGAGATAGTGAGCCAATCTTGGATACAAGAACAAACTCAACTTCTAAAGTTTCATGAGTTTATCCGTGATGGTCTGACATACATGACAAAACAACTGGTTGAAGGAAGAGTTGAGCTCACACAAGAAATAGATCAATTTGGCTCAGATATTTATGACTTGGAGACTCACTTGAACAAAAGGATTGAGGCGTCTGATGCCCAATTATCAATTGTCGTGGATGATGATCAACAAGTGGAGCAAAAAGAGAAATTTCAACCATTAAACTACACCTTATTCCTTAATATTGATGTTGAGAAAGAGTACAAAAGTGAGAATGTTATAAATAATGTTGCTTTGGAGTTGAGGCAATTTGAATCTCATTCAAAACACTTTTCTATAAAATCTGAACTAATGGATGAGTGTATTGATGAGTAACAAGACCCCTACATTCTAAGGTTTTTTAGTCCACGTAGACAAAATGACATTCCTCACCTAAGGATCAAGAAGTGCAAAATGCGACATATATTACTTGGTTCCTTTATCTTTATACCACCACCCCTTGAGAGGAGCAGAAAAATTGATGCAAAGTTAGGGGTAAAATTCATAAGTTCAAAGTGGAAAGAAAAGTGGTGAATTTATTTGTGTCGTGCCGTGACATTAAATTAGGTGCTTATTGGGAGGCAACCCAATGTATAGTGTAACTTTTATTATTATTATTATTATTATTATTTTATTTTTGTGTTGCTTTTACAGGTTTTGGAAATGTCTGAGTATCCAGAATTTGGAGCTAAGGAGCACGTTTGAGCTTAAGGGTAGGGTGACGACCCTTGATGAAAATAAAGAGAACATACTACTAGCTAGGCTTAAAGTCCTCGGGAAGTTTTTCTAACCCTTGTTTTTAAATTTTATTTGATGCTTTGGGGACATAATACCTTTTTAAGTGTGGGGTGGAGGAATAAATTCCTAGTTTTTATTGTTTTATTGAGTCTTTTATTTTATTTTATTTTAGGATGGGTTCCTTGGCTTTTGTTTTCGGTTCTTTTCCTGAGGATAGTCCCTTTGAATCAAGTGTCTTTTATTTTTTTAGGAATAATTTTATTTTTTTTGAGAGAAAAGAAAAGACCCTTTTGAGTGGTGTGATACTTGTTATTTAGGTCTAATTTTTTAGTAGTACTTTCTTGTGAATGCTTGATAAAAAACAAATGCAGACTCTTTGACACCTAAGCTCATGGTTGTGACTTTGTATATAATTTATTTTATTTTGTAGTTTGTTATGATTTTGTCTCTCTTAAAAGTGGAATTGATCCATTTTGATTGATACTTGTGCCATGTGTGGTGAGAATTTCTTTATTCCATGTTTTGCATTTTAGTCTAGAACTTGCCCTGCATGTTTTTGAAGCGAAATAAAACAGTGTTGATTTGCTTAGGAGATGATAATAGACTTTCTTTGATTTGTCTGGTAAATTTTAGTCTTTTCAGATATTATATCACTTGTTAGCCATTTTGAGCCTATAGCCTTTTGTTGGTAGCCATTTTGCCCTTGACTATTTGTTGAATCCCTAGTTTTTGCACCTTGCTTCCTTGAGCATTATATCATAGACTTATTCTAATTATCAATTTTGAGAAAAAGGGATGGTTGAGTGAAAAGGTAATCAATGATAGCTACAAAGTGCTTAAAAAGCCCTCTTTGAAAGAATGTGATGTAAAAAAAAATGAACAAAAGAAGTTACCTTGATGATGGCCCTGGTCCTTCCAAGGACATCGTGCACCTTAATGCATGTAAAATACGTAAGTTAAGGGTGGCTATTATGAAGGAAAACTTTAAAAAAGAATTAAAAAAAAGATTTAAACATTCTTGAGATGATGAGAATTACTTGTGAAATAATTGTTGAATAAAGGGCTGAAAATAAAGAAGAAAATAATGGGTGATGAAGTCTTAAAGTGCAAAGTGCTTAAGGAAGTGTAAGTCACTATTATATATTTTTACTACCCGTCCCTTAGCCTACATCACAACCCGTTAAAGTCCTATTTGATTCTATTCGAGCATGCTTAATTAGTGGAGATGTACATAATGGGCAAGCTTATGGTTCTTTGTGCATACATGTGAATTTTCTTTGTGAGTGTGAGAGTTGTTCTTGATATGAAGTCCTTAATTTATATTCAATCTTTTGAATTGAGTGTGTGGACTATTTCTTCTTGTGAAGGCACCTGTTTCATGACTAATAGGTGATTTTATTAACTTTCTTTGATGAGAGTAGGGGAGCAAGCTTAAATTTGATGAGTTCAAAGTTTTTCCTTGAGGTAGGAGGTTAGAGGTTTGTTGTTTATTTGGATGTATTGCATAATGATTGAGAAGAGTACTTGGTGTTTTGAAATTGGTATATGGACTAATTGTTTGTATTAACCCAAGTGATGACATTCCTAGTATGATTTTTGAGATGAACTTTAATGTTTGCTCGAGGACGAACAAAAGTTTAAGTGTAGGGTGTTGATGTGAGGCCAAAAATATATATTTTTAATCATTATTTGCCTCACATTTATTATTTACTGTCCTTTTTTAGCATTAATTTTATGGATTGTGCTAAATAGTGTATTTTATTTGTAGGAGTAAATTGACGTAAAGTTAAAGAAGTTTGGAGTTAAAACGAATTAAAAATGAAAGACTATAGAAGGAATCAAGCAGAGAATTTAATGGATTAAATTACATATTATATTCATATTTATATGCAGATAGCCAAAGAACGCCAATTGATATTGGCCTTGCCACGTGGCAGCAATTGAAGGAACAAGAACGTGAGGCGGTTCCGCAATACAGTTTCGCGCAAAAAAGAAGAGAACAAATTCCGTTTGGTTTTGGATTCCTAATTTACGTTGGACTGGATTCCTAATTTACGTTGGACTCAATTATTTTATTTAGGATTTACTACATCTATAAATAGTCCATAGAAATAATTATTGGAGACATTCAATTAGAAGAGATCAATCAGAGGGCATCAAGTAAAAATTCGTCAATACTTTTTAGGGTTCTTTTCTTCTTGTTATTTTCTTAGAGATTAGTGGCTAAACGCTCTTGTTCTGGGGCTATAGCCACGAATTAAATGTTGATTATTTGAGGTTTATGAATTAATTCTTGGTTGTCATTATAAGTTACTTCTATATTCTTGTTTTAGTATTTTTTGACTGGCCATCTAGAGATAAATATATTGTCTAATCTTAAAATCGAGAGAGGAGAGGTTAAATAGACCAGAGAATATAGAGAGCTCGATTGACCCATTTGATTGAGGTGATTTGTGTTTAGGAGTGACGCCCGGACGAACAACTTGCTTTGTTATGAAACAGGATGAAATATAAATGCTCGCCAGTTAATCTATTTATCCCCGCTCAACGATGTAGTTAGATAACTAATTGGAGTAAGCGACTAGAGGTGTGTAGCCCAACTCATACAATTAACCCTGTAAACCAGTAACTTGACAACTAAAATTAGTTCTAAGTCAAGAATATGATACATGAGATTCAGTACATGTTGCAGCCCTGGGATTTTCCAACTATTGTAAGTACTTTATTATTTTGTTCTTGCATTCTTTTCTTTTGATACTCTTAAATAAATTATTAGACCAATATAATTTAGTAAAAATAGTTAATTGACAAGTCCTTTGGGTTCGATAATTTGGTTCTTTTAAGACCCACTATATTACTTGCGCGACCACGTACACTTGCGTGTGTAATTGGGAGCAACATCATGTAATTGTCCATACTTAGTCATTTCATTAGGTTCTATTCATGTTTCTCTATTACCATACATGCACGCATACAATGGAGCCATTAATAAGCATATATAACACAACCGATAAGTCGAGCCATCACCTACCCCTAGTTCACATGACGAGGCTTCCCCCCACGGTACACATCATATTTAACAACTAGGAATACATGTACAACCGTCACTTTTTCCGTGCTCAAAGGCCTAAACATGAATTCTACCGTCAATTAGCAATATATTACACAGTGAACACAAATGTACGACTACTTAAGTAAGTAAACCTAGCCTACATGGGCGCCAAGCAACTGTAGAGGGATGGTAGCTCCAATCTTGGCTTCCGGACAACGAGACGGTGGATTTTGGTTGGGAATCAGTGAGTTGTGTCGACCTTACGCCAAAAATCTATTTCTCCTTCCATCACAAGCCTAGAGCAGCCTTTTGAGGGTTACTAGGGTGATCCTCGCCTCTCTTCAGCACTTAGGGAAAAAGGAAGAAATAAGATTTTGCGTCATTAAGTTCTTCCCCCGACCATCCCGCTCTGGCGCTCCCATCCTACTGGGGCGTCGCCGCCGTAGCGGAACCACCCCGCTTTGGTGGGATAGTGGGCCCCAGTTACTCACGACGTTTTTCTCGTCATAAGTAACGACGGTTCAAGTCGTTACATAAATTCCCTGTGGGATTGACTTCAACTCCAATTGAATTCTATAATTGACTTCGACCGTTTATACTTCTTAATTGAGGTGTAAGTTTGGACGTATCAATCATTACAAACAAGTAACCTTGATCAAACACTCATAGATCATGAAAAACAGACATTAATAAAGATGGGAAAATGGAGCAATATTGAAGAGGTTGCACTCAGGCAAAAACCTAGAGCAATTTAGATTGAGCATGTGGACTAAAATTCCAAGTACTTCCATGCCCAGTGGAAGATAAGGACTAGCCACAACACTATTTCTTCCATTTACACTGAATATGGAATAAAGTTGACAAAACCACTACATATAGAAGCTGAGTTTATCTATGTTTTTAAGGATTTGATGGGGATTAAAGCTACTGAATTGAGATGCTTCAATACTGAGGTGGTTAGAGGTGGACCATGTCTCTTTATCATGCATCAAAAAAAGCTCATTAAAGTGGTAACTACTGATGAGATATTGGAGGCAATTAAAGATATGCCCAAAGACAAAGCACCAGGAGTTGATGGATTCCCAATTGAATTGTTTTACTAAGAACTGGGACTAGTTCAAAACGATGTCATTATAATTGTAGGACATTTCTACCAATCTGGTAGTCTATGCCCTGCTATTAATACCACATCAGTAACTTTAATTCCTAAAGTTAAAGCTCCAATAAAGGTTAAATATTACGTAACTATTGCTTGTTGCACTACATTATACAAAATCATATCTAAGGTTCTATCTAGAAGAAGAAAGCTTGTGATTTCTGGATTGGTTGATAAGGCTTAATCAGCTTTTGTGTAGGGTAGAAGTATAGTTGATAACATCATGGTAAGTCATGAAATATTTAAGAGCTACAACAGAAAATGGATATCACCTAGATGTCTACTCAAGGTGGATCTAAGGAAGGCGTATGAAACCTTGGAATTGGGATTCTTAGAGAAGTTCTTGAGTGATATGGGATTCCTTGCAAAAAAAATTCATTGGATCATCATGTGTGCTTCCACAATGTCATATTCATTTCTCTTGAATGGAAGGCTTATTACACCCTTTCTAGCAAAGAGAGGGATTAGACAAAGGGATTCTATGTCCCCCTATCTCTTTGTCTTGGCTATAGAATACTTGGGGAGAGAACTCAAACAAATGGCAAAAAATGTAGATTTTCACTAACATCCCAAGTTTGAAAGATTTAACAGTATCCACATTTGTTTTGCTGATGACTTGTTGATGTACTGCAGGGCTGATCTAATTGATGTCAACCTAATGCATGTTGCCTTCACGAAATTCTCCGAGGCATCTAGACTACAGGAAAATATTGACAAGAGTTCTATTTATATTATTGGGGTGAATGAACAAACAAAACAAAGCATTGTAGATGCCTTGGGATTCATTGTGGGAACTCTGCCACTCAGATACCTAGGTGTGCCTCTAGCATCTAAAAAACTGGGAGTCAATACATACCTTCACTTGATTGAGAAGATCACGACTAAAATCACATGTTGGTCAGCCAAGCTACTATCCTGTGCAAGAAGGATACAACTAATTAAAGCAATATTATTAGAAGTGCAGGCTTATTGGGCTCTGATATTTCTCATCCCTAAGAAAGTCATCAAGGCAATTGAACAACTTTGTAGGACTTTCTTCTGGACTGGTGCATGAAAGTCTCAAAGAAATCTCTAGTTTCTTGGACAAACATATGTCTACCAGGGGTTTAAGTGGACTCATTAATGTAATGAATCAGTGCACTTGGAATTCTGCAGCAATCCTTAAACTCCTATGGGATATAGATAAGAAAAATGATTGCATATGGGTGCAATGGGTCCACAACTACTACATCAAGCAGGGAGAGATAAGACAAATCTGGATACCTAAGAATGCTTAATGGCTGGTGAGAATGGTGCTGGAGTCTAGAGATCAATTGATAATCAGGAAACATAGTCATGAGACAATAAAACAACAACTGAATAGAGTTCAAGTTGGAGAAAAGTTCTCAACTCATAAGATGTATATCTCTTTGCTGCCCCTCCACCCCAAAGTCACTTGGAAACACTTAACCATGTATCCAAGAATACATCCTAGACATAGATTTATTCTTTGGTCGGCTATACATAAGAGACTTGCAACAACTGAGAGATTGCAGAAGTTTGGAATAAGTATACCCCTTGATTGTGCTTTTTGTGGATAGCACATGGAGACTTTTTCACATTTATTCTTTGAGTGTAGAGTAACCAGTAGCATATGGAGTTGTGTATTACAGTGGCTGGGTCATAGCTCGCAAATAAGGAGCTTGGATGATGAATTGCAATGGATGAGATAAATTGCAAAGAAAAGAGGTGGTTTAGCAGTGCATTTGAATTATTTCTGAATATGTTGTGGCCAGCTTGAAATTATATATATTCGATTTCAAAGGTGATCCTTCCACTCAAAATTGATAATTAAAGATATGGTGTTACATATACACATTGGAGGCAGAAACAATGCAGCATGAAGAATGACTGTATTACCTATATAGATCTCTTATTTCATTGTTATAGCTTTATGAGGTTGCTCTAATTGTATGCAAATGGAGCTTGTCAATACTGCCACAACTGTACTTGTACATTTTGTTTATGAATGAAATAGATGCTAGTTACAAAAAAAAAAATAGAGACAATAGTACGTAACTCAAAAATTGTATTCGTCAAATCCTTCCTAGATCAAAACCTATAAAGATCTATAAACACAAAATCACTCCTCTTGAACAATGGTTGCATTTTAATTTTAAGCATGAGTTCTTATAAGCTTTTAGAACCTAAGATGTATTTTTAACATAATTGGTATCACATGTATATTATTCTTTCATGACCCAACCCATCGTGAGTGACACCCACACTAACCCTCCAATGGGAGAACCAACTACCAACCCAATCGCTAACTCATCAAGACACTATTAATAAACAACTCATTAAATAGATTTACTAAGGAAATCATTTAAAACCAATAAAATTGGTGTTCCCATAAAGTCAATCATTGTCAAACACTATGTGGAAATATCCTCCTAGAAACAAAAAGTCGTAGAACCAAAAGATCTAACAAGTCAAAAATAGGGGATGCAACCCCAAATAGGAATCATAAAATCTAATAATCTAAAAGTGTAGAAGTTCAAAAAGATGGACAAAGATATAGAGAAGAATCCATGTCAACTCCAAAGAAGTAGCTCACCCTTGGATTCAAATATTGCGCATCTCGAAAAGGAGGCCTCGTTGCAGCCACCTGAATATGCCCTTTACTCAACAAAAAAAGAGCAAGTGAAGTATCAGTGTACAATACTACACTATACTGATATGATCATCGACCAGCTCTAAAGCTATGTATGTAAACATGAAACCAAAGTACAATAATACAAGCCAACGCATATATCAACAAATCACAACAAACATAGACTTACAGCCACTACTCTAGACTTAGTACATATATGAAACATGACCCACATGAGCACAACAACACATACCGAGTTCTTTTATGGAATCCACAAACAAATTGTTAGTGTACCTGCGTAGTACCCAAGCATACTTAATGATATCCAGTATCAGGCATAACACCCAAGGCAACCGTTAATATTTCATACCAACATGGTACCCAAGCCAACCAACAATCAAAAACAACGTGAACAATAACAATCATAATAAAAAACCACACTTGAAGCCATAAGTAAATTAAACAGGTTCATTGCATGAGATTATCAACATGATAACATTCCACATTTATCCCTTATGTTTTTTTAACCCAAAAAATAATCGTAATGACACATGTCTTATCCCACCAAGACAAGTCATCCTAAACTCAACAAACTAAGGAAATGCGTAAGTCAAACAAAATGAAAGACTATCATAATCTCAATAATGTGGATAACACAACCTAACTCACACATAACCCCAAAACATGGTTGTCACATGTACAAGCCTCTAATATTACAATAGATTTAAAAGAAGTACAAGTCTAAATGTCTTTGTTTCTAGTAAAAATAAGAACAAAATAAAAGAGTAACAAGTGTCTGAGAAGACAAATAACTACCATACAAACTCCGAATAATAAGCCTCGGACGCAGAAAAGAAGGAGTAATCACGATGATCTAGGCTCGTAACATACACAAGTGTAGAACCAAGAAGGTGAGTACCAAACCACAACGGTACTCAGTAAGCAACCAATTAACTCTAGGTAAAGCAATACAAAACACAACTACTCCCAACACTCCAATCGAACCTCCACAAACTACAACCTGCACAGAAATCTGACCAATCCATCCTAAGAGTTCATAAGTGATATAACACATAACACATATAATAAAACCTCAACATATACATGTCATCAATACAGTCTTACATATACATCAACCTCAATGTCCATAACCAAACACTCACAAAGATCATAAAATGGTAATATGTGCAATGCAATGAAATAATATATCAATAGAGTGATGTATGTATGTCCTACCTATACACGCTCACTCAGGGTGGGACCCATGGAGGACTCATAAGGTCCATGTATTCGCCGTAACCATTTCTCATCGGCATAATCATCAATCACCTGACCCATTTCCCGTCGGCATCGTCGAAGCCATTTCTTATTGACATTATCATCAATCAGATCTTCTCATAGTGTAACCAATGCAAGTAAGCATGTTCACACAAATAATGAGAAGCTGACAATTCTCATATGAATACACAATTAATATCAATACAGTCATGATACATCATCAATAACGGATCAATATAATTATTCAAAATCATCCATAATACATCGCACATCAATACAGCTTATTTCCCTTTTTATCATTAGAACCATTTAACGAGTATAAAGTTATCACGAATATCAAATCATTTATCAATTCCCATTACGCTTCAAACACACTAGAAAGCATACAAGATAAAATAAGCTTAACAAAGGATCAGGGGTCCACTTGCCTAAAAAATCGAACAATCTCTCTAACACTTAGGTCTTCTCTTTCCAACAGGTTTCTGAATCAATAGTCTATTCAAACATGAAATCACAATAAGAATTCAAAACTAATAACACTCATATCAAATATTTGAAAAACCAAAGCCAAAATGACCCAAAAAAACCATTCCCAAGAACTAGGATTAAATCTGAAAATTTGTATAAAATCCTGTTACCTAATGTTTTAGAACTCACGAGTGAAATCATAAATAAAAATTAGTTGAAATCGCGCTCAAAACTCTAATTTGCTTAAAACACAAGCTCATTAGAAAACCTTCTATATTCGGGTCTGAAATCCCGAGTCAAATATAAAATATTTCTTGAAAAAATATTACCCATACGTAGAAAAGTTCAAATATATAATTTCATCGAAAACAGAGTTAAAATCGACCTTGAAATCCTCAATTTATCAAACTTTAACTTTATTGAAAACCCCCAAATTCTCAATCCTAAACGCAGTTAATATGATGAACATAATTGATGATCAACAAGTTTATGACAACATCAGTTTACCCATAACATAAAAATCCTAATTATAAATTTTTCAACAAAAATTGAGTCAAAATCAATCAAACCCCAATTTTCCCTAAGAAATTAACGGATATGGAAAGAAAATCACATGAAGAAATTTTGAGAGAATGTTGAAATGAGGATCCGATACCAACCCCCATATTATACTAGAAGAATGTCGCAAGAATTTCAAGCTCTAGAACTTTCAATATGCTCAAAATTATCAAATGAACGCATTCTGGAAATTTAATATCTAAACAAAAGTATTTATACCTACTTTTATTTCCCTAAAAAGGTCGTAACATCCTCTTACAATAGCAAAATGACCCGACTCTTTTTCCTGAATGTCTTAAATAATGATACGGACATGCTCGTCCAATCAAAACTCAATTCATTGCTTATTTTTCCAGTCAAATATCATTTCTTTCTCTGTAAATAATTATTTCATATATTCACAATAAAAGTCCAATCTCAGCTAAGCAAAAATGCACCAAACTTTACATATTAGTCCTATAATTCATACTCAAGCTTTTAGAAGTTTTGGAATAATTTTTCGATCTTTAAAACAATTAACAACCCTTTTAGTTGACACAAATTGTTGAAACAACGCCAAAGCACCCAAAAAGCGTATAAACTCACCCAAAATTCATTTTGAACCTGCCAAACACAAATCAAATATACTACTGGCCTGAAAATGATATTTCAGACTCAATGAATTCATCAAAACACCCAAACAAGGAAACCTTAACCCGATACTGACTACAAAAATTTGTAACTTAAGAATCTCTTAATTTCCAAATAAGGACATGAAACTCATCCAAAAGCTTCGGAAACTGAACCAAACCTAAACAGCCATTCAGAATTAGTGGAATCATCAAAACTTGGAAATGACCTTCCTAAGTTCAAACGTGGACTAAAGTCAAACTTTAGCCTTAACTATCTCCATATTTTGTCTAATGGCTCAAAATCAAACCAAAAGCCTTAGGACCCAAGCTAACAGTACATCTAGACCAAAAAACACATTCCGGAGCTAACATAATTGTCGGAATTCTATTACAAGATTTCTATCACCAAATATTGACTTCGGTAAACTATATTATGCTTTCAACTTTCAAAACACAAAAACTCTTTCAAAACTCATCTAAATAGTTTAAGACTTGAGCCAATAGTCCTACTAACCTAAAGGTCATGTTCCAGTGCTGATGGAACTGATGGAATTTCATTATGAGACTCAGACCTCTAAATGTTGACCAAAGTCCACCATTTCAACTTAAAAGCTTTCAAAACTCCAAATCTTTCAAAAATCTCAACTTTATGATCCGGCTACAAAACCAATCTCGTAAACTGGAAAAATATGACCAGGGCAACTATCAGGAGGGTTAAAATGGTAATTTTCTAAAAATAATCTTCAGGTTCATTATATTTTCCCCATATGCATTGCACAAGTAATACTATAAAGTAGTTAACATGCATACATCACATAGCTTAGAATACAAACAACCATCACCCACCTCGAAATAAGCCTGAATGCTCTGAAGAACTTAAGCTTTTCCCTTTTATAATGCCTTGTAAAATAATAGCCTAAGTAAACCTGGATTATTACTTAATTCTAACCCTAGGCAAATTTGATGATCATTCTACCCAAACCAGAGCTTTTCCCACCATTAGTTGAAGTATAAAAAATAAACTATTAAAAATATTATGCATATATCTACTTATATTTAATATTAGAATATTTTATTTTTAAAGATTTGATGGATTTTCTATAGTTTTAATATCAATAAATAAGTTACATTGAGATAATTTGTATTGGTCATGAATGACCAATGATAAATCCTAATAATCTTAACTTACAATAGACTACATTAACAATTATGTATAAAGAAAAAAGAAAAGTGAGTACATATTATTTAACCATTGAAACTTGACCATTCAAGTGTGAATGCAGTTATTATAATAGTAAATAAAATTGAATTGCCTCAAATAACAATAATCACTACGCTTCATGTAGTTTATTGTTTTTGTCTGTCAAAATAATTGAATTAGTTTGAAATTTTTTCACTGTTATAATAAATGCATTCACACTTAAATGATCATTTTTCTATGATTAAGTAATACATATTCACTTTTCTTTTGTCATTATTCATGATGATTAATATAGTTTGTTGTAATTAATGCAATCACTACACTTAATATAGTTTCTTATTTTTGTCTGTCTAATCAAAACTCTCCCCTAAGAGTACCACCCTAGATTCTAAGGCTTAAGAATTGAATTATAAGTTAGGGGAGTAATTAAACCTTTACCAAAGAAATTAGTGGAAAAACTGAAGAACAATGTCCTAGGTCGCCCTTTCTTTTCCTAAGAACGAAGTTGCATAATAATGAGAGGTTTTGGGAGTTTCCCTCTATTAATACACAACTAACTCAACATAGGGGCCATCAACCTACTATAGTGACCCCGCTATAATGGGATCCCATCTTCTATAGTGGCTTGCACGGAAACAAAAACTTAATAATCTTCCCCAAAGCCTCTATTATGCAATACATCCTCAAATAACCATTTCACGCCAAGTTTGATATTGGGAGTTCTACTCACCCGAATTAATTCTAAAAAGTCTTATGGACTTCCTAACGTCTTACATAAAAGAAAATCCAACCCAATCTTAGATATTATCCCCAATCCCTTCCTTGATTAACCTAGACCTCAGTTTACTTAGATTTTATTTGAGATTAGCCTAGCCTAAAGTTTTCAAGTCACTACACAAAAAGTTTTTTGACCCAAATCAAATGACCGGAAGGAGCCATTACAATAGATACAAATTTACCGTCGCTTATCTCCGAACGATCAAACAAGGGAAAAGTGGGCTAAGTCAAAAATAGTGTAGTACTTGAATTCTAAAATAAGTGAGGTTACTTGTCCCACATGTCCCTCTCAATTTCCCAAGTAACTTCCTCAACCGGACGATCCTTCCACTTAACCTTTATTGATCTGATATCCTTTGTACATGATCTCTGAACGTCTCGATCAAGAATTGCAATTGAATCCTCTTCATATTGAAGATTATTTTCCAATAATATCGAGTCCCACTTGATAATGTAATCTCCATCCACATGGTACCTCTTCAACATGAATACGTGGAATATTGGATGACCTTTGGGTATTGAAAAACTTTCAAATAACAAAGGGGCAGATACCAAAACCCTCAAAGGTCACGAGGATCAGTTGGTGTTGGGGTTTGACCCGTTGAATCGAGATTATAAGGTTCTATGTATTCAAAAAAATTGGGATGATTGGATTCTAGGTGATTCCCCTTGTTGCTTTATATGTATCTATTCCTTGTGCAACAACTCATGAAAGAACCTAATATCTCAACGGGTTATCGTATTGTCTTGCTAGACGCTTAGACGGTATCTTATGCATATGCTCATTTGAGATGGGTAGCGAACAATTTGACCAGATATTAAAAGAGATTTGTCATCAACATATTCTTAATCACAATAACCTGTCTCATTTTACTATCTTTTGTTTGGTAAGAAATGCAGTTACTATATTACCTAGAAGTGATGGAACTATAGCTGATATTTGTGTTTTGGTGATGGACTTACAGTTCATTGTTGAGGACATTTCTGATTCACAAATCAACAAAGCCTTAATTCAAGTGTTGGACCATTTATACTCTGAAAATGATATGTCTATAAAATATGAGAAGGAATAGAGCCTGTGAACTTATTTACCTGGATATAGATAGGGATGGAATCTGTAAATAAGCCCACAAATACCATCAGTTCTCATATTTTATAACGTATCATTTTCACAATGCAAATGGTTTAATGCTCGACTTACAATTTGGTTAATTTGAAAATAAGAAATGTCCTTAACAAATAACTGTGATTCCCTAATCAAAACATGTATATCAACTCGGGATCCAGTACCTCCAGGTAATCTAGTGGCTACATCCCTTACCAAAATAAGGACATGTAAACGAGATAGTTAATTGTAATTAAGGAAAGGGTGATCACTAAACTTTGTTAATGATTTACCGTTACATCTTTTTAGTGGATCAACAACAAATATTTGACCATCAACATTTGTATGTGAGAAATCCCTTCCAGATACTGTGTACCTTAGAGCTTATTCTATATGGAAAATAAGCTCTTATTTACTCGAAATGGTGGTTGATCATCTGGTACTCTTCCCAACTCTTGATTCCTTAGCCTTTCACCCAAATTGACACATTGCATCACTTCATATGGAAGTTTTTAAAGACAACAATATTTTTCAAAGTATCACATGCCCTTCTTTTAGCCAATAAGCAAATTAATCAACCAGTTCCATATGACCAAACTCAAAGGATAAAGAAACTACAAGGGTAATACTATTAATAGTACAAACTAATAGTGAAGAAGAATAATTGCACAATGCTCAACTAACAAACTAACATCCTATTCTAATATGTGTCATCCATAACCTCCTATATAAGGTCATGTCCTTAGTATTCTAAAGTTGGGTCATGTCATGTCTAACCACCTCTGCCTAGAAGTCTATCTGAGTCTTAGCCATCAAACTAAGAAAGGTCACCAACTAATCCTCCTTCTTCAAGAATCTCAAATTCAGCAACTACCAACCCCAAAACTCTTGCAAAATCCAAAAGTGAGAGACTCCTCTTGAGTTTATGTCCCCTAAATCCAAACCTCTATACACATTGTTATACTCCATTGGAGTATACTCAATGTGATAATTGAAATTTCCTTTTATGAATAACTTATTAATGTGTGAAACACCTCTCACCACATCATCCAAGTCCTCCCAAAAATGCTTCTTGTCCTCCTCCTCATGCCCGCTTGTAGAGAACAAGTTCTAATAATGTACAATGACCAACTTAATCTTCATCATATTGTCGATGTCACTTTTAACCTCAAGCACTTTCTATATTACATCATTATCTACTACAATTCTATTTCATTCCCACTACTCGTGCTGCCAGAATACCACAACTTATACTTGTCCACATCCCGCGCTATAGATCCTACCCATTTGGTCTCTTGGATACAAGCTATATTAACCCTCATTTTCTAGATCCATGGACTTCCCTTTCAAAGTACATATATTCAAAGATCCAACTCTTATCCTAGAATCTCCCTGACCCCGCTAACCACCCATGAAAGAGAAATAAAGAAGAAAGGAGAAAAGAGTAGAGAGAGAACTCAACAAAAATGGACCATAGAATGGGCGGCAGTGTGAGGGACGATGTACACTGGTTTTTTTACTATTGCAGAAGATTATGATCATTTGGATACTAAACTTTCTATTCAATGCATTTTAACTATAATTTTTTTTATTATTAATACGATATTGAAGATCAAGAATTAAAATCATTAACAAAACAATCCTTCTACAAATATTTTGTGCATGATCTATTGCTAACTTAAGTTGATATGATATTTAAAGTGAACAAAATATCATTTTTTTTTATCTTTGGCCATTTATATCATAATTTTTCTATACAAATGACTCGCTTGTACGACATGTCATCATATATATTTTTTGTCAAGTTTTTGCATTCTAATTTTTGTTTACTAAATGTACTGATAGATAGATAAAATCCATAGAATTTTATACAACCTTTTATACAAATATCATACAATTTGACTGGAACTTTGAACTTTAACTATCTGGGACTTAAATTTAGTTCACAACTAGATCAAATAAAACCCCTATGTAGCCTCTAATTCCAGATTCGAACTCCCCTCGTTGTTTAGTTTTTTTTGAGTTATCACCCTCTCAAAACGAACTACGTTTGTTTATCCTGAATTATATGATCCCCATTGAAAATTTCATTTCGTTCCAACTAGAAGCATTCAATTTCTAAGGAAGAAAAATGTAAGAATGTTACAAAATGTATGGACCGCGTGAATTACTTATCAACGCGTGTAAAGGATGTAGGAGTTTATCATTCGTACCTAATCTTTCAAATAGACATGAAGAAGGATGTATACATTCTCAAGAACTTGCCTTCAGTAAATAAGATAAGGAGAAATGAATACGGGGGAGATCATAGTTGAAAGAAGCACTAATTTTACCTATTTAAGGTTAAATTTTGATGAGTTGAACCTAGCATTGGGAAGGGAAAATTTTAATTTTCTCAGATCTACTATGTTTTGTAAAATCTACTTATGATTTGTCAATAAACTTCATAAGAAAGCAAGATTATGATACATACATGTTAAATCTTCTTATTTATCAATGCAGAATCCATCTTGCTTATCAATGCAAAAGCACACTTCAGATATGCGGGACATTCAAATTGGTCTTTCTCTCATTCTTCTCCCATAACTAGCAGTCGCATGCGGCGTCTTCTATAAGGCTAAAGAGACGAGAGGAAACCTAGACATAATTTTATAAGCATCAACCCTTGACCTAATGGGCCTCCCATAATAGGCTTATAGGTATTTAGCAGGGTCTACACTATCATCCGCCTATACCACTAGATGAACTAATTTAGGCGCAAGCAGGAATTCATGTTTTATAAACCACAATAAGTAAGTTAGTTTAGTAAATATTTTGTAAAAGTTACAACATTCTTCTTCTTGTACAATCATAAGCTTAATATTAAAAAATTTATCACTTAATAAAAAATGGTATTTTATAAAATTACTCTCGAGCTAAACAACGACAACAAGTACATATTTGTAGAATATTACTTCAAACATGGTCTAGTCAAACAAGACTATCAATATCAAAATCCAATAGTATTTGCATCAATCATGTGAAAAAATCATTCCACAATCACAAGCACTGAAGTTTTACCAATATAGACCCAATTGTGTGGTAGTGTATCAAGAAATAACCAACATGAACTCCAAATCAAAGTTATTTCATTTAGTCCTCAATGTTTTTCCATAAAAATATATATGCTACAAGATCAAATGCAAATCATCCATATAATTTCTTTAATAACATGTGTACAACCAGGCACAAGGACGATGTCAACTCCAACTCGATGATCTGCCGAGTTGGTTTCAGTGAGCTAAGACTAGCCCGCTGAATGTGACATGACAAAAGTCACAAATTCAAACCCAAAAGGTCATTGAGACTTATTTGGCGACTCGCCTAATCACCTTGGTGAGCTAAGAAAAGCCAACCAAATAGGTAGGTTCAACCCAATGCCTATTTTTTAAAATTAAAACACAAAATGCAACACTACCCAGTACCCAATCAATTCTACATGTTACCCACATGCTATTCTATTCTAGAGTACTCAGAACTCCCCCAATTTTCAACAAAGCATTACCAAATTAATGATATGCCCTTAAGAAAGATGTCACCCTATCCATCATTGGGAAAATACAAGTTGAAAGGATAATACTGGCTAATCAGACTTCAGCCAATTCAAATTAAATCAAAGCCCACTCAATTTAACAACTTAACTCTAAGTTTTAACCTTCAGAATCAATTTTAACAAGTATATGCACAAAATTAACTATCTTAGTTCATGGGCATCATTCAATTTACTAAATTAGCGCAACCCACATGAATCTAACAGCACAAAATCAACAATAGTACTTAACCTAGTTAGAATACATCAAAATAATCAAGGATAGTGAAAATAATCTTGAGAAGTACAAACAACACACACAAGGGAGGTGGGATTTTGGGATCGAGAATCACTGCCACTCACGCACTCCAAACAGCACACATGAACACATACTAGAGTTTAAACAAAGATTTGAGAGTGTAGGAAGTGAAAATGCATAAAAAGTTCAAAAGGTGACTTTTAAAATTCGAAAAGACTCTTAGCCTTTTTATGCTAGGCACGTTTGGTGGTATGTGACTGACGGCACCAAACATGTTTGGCGAATCGCTAAATGAGCTTAAGCTCACCGATTATTCTTGAATAAATACCAAGCCTGAAGTTCAATTTGGCAGACCCGATGTAGTTCGCCTAGTGTTATTCGGCGAATCACTGAATAGGTCCCAGTTCGCCGAAGTTGGTAGTATAGTTTTTCAAAAATTTTGGTGTAGGAGGCAAACATGAATATGTCCACCCAACCATTTCGGTGCATCGCTGAATGGGTACTTATTTTGCCTAATGCGTTCTTTTCAACTTTTTGACTTCATCTCAACCTACACTCACAATACACATTATTGAAAGCAATAAAATAAACTTGGTTGCCTCCTAAGAAGAGCCTTATTTAAAGTCATGGTATGACACAGTTCTTACTCATCAACAATTATTTTTTGGGGTCTAGGCAATCTTCCCTTCTTCCTTGGATTTAGCTAGGTAGAGATTTGACACATTTGAGTTTTCAGTTGCTTGATTGACATGGAAGGAGAAGTAATTGTTAGAGTCAAAGTGGAGAAGATATTTTTCAAGTCCTTCAACACCTTGTTGGATCTTTAAACCTTATTGAAGATCCTTGTTAGCATATCACCGATTTAGTTTCCCTCCGTCCAACTTGTTTTTTTGGCTTGGGACAATATGAGCTGGGATGTATTTATTGTTTTCAAATTTATGATCTATCCAATTACCACCTCAATCTCTCCAATCTTTCTAACCATTGTATCATTCCGTGTTCCAACCTTGTTTCCCACTTCTTGAATAGTTTGGATGAGAACCCCCTATTTGGATCCCTATGTAATTCACTTCTTCATTGTGCAATGCTTCAAACTTGGCATCTTTCTGGCACTACCCACTGCTTGTTCCAACTGCATTTACCATTTTGAATCCATCTCCCATGACATGTTTAGATAAAAAATCGAGTTGAGTCATCATTTCACCAATGTTTTCATTATGCTCATGATTCTTCTCCATTTGTTCCTTACTCATATTCCACTGTAGAGAGGATACTTGATCTTCTCGAGTATGTCATGCTCGATTTATCTTAGTCATATCATCAAGCAACATTGTTGCTACATCGAATGGTTGTCACATAAGCCCACCTTGAATAAGTTGAGCGGTCAAGGCTACAACAAAAGTATTGCAGCAGCAAATTGTCTGGAACACCATGTATTGGATATTATAGCAACAACTTTTGAAACTATAACCATGTCTCATGAAGAGGTTCACCTCCCACTCTTTTGAAATTCTGGATGTTGTTCCTAAGCTTTACCATTTTAGAGGGAAGAAAAAAACTCTCAAGGAATGCTTCGGTTAATTCCTCCCATAAAGTGATAGAATCATTCGATAATTCAGCCAACCATCTAGTAGCTTCCCCCATTAAGGAGAATAGAAATAATCTCAGCCAAATAGATTCTTGTGAGATAATCTTGAAGACAAATGGCCCAAAAATATCCATAAAGTTTTGGAGATGTTCATGGGGTCTTTAAGAGCAATTTCCCCAAACATTCCTCTCATTTGGAGCAAGTGTAATATTGTTCTGGTTACATGGAGTATAGCTCTCCTAGTAGTAGGAGGAAATCAGATTACTCGTATGCTTTCAACGACATTCACATGCATGTCATTCATATCACCCATGTTATCATTTTTCCCATAGTGACTAGCATCGTCACTTCCATTTTCGCTCATGTTGCTACCTGCAAAACACCAACATCGAACAACAATCTACTACAACTTAATAAGCTTACAAGCTAACTTCACAAATTGAATTTTTAGCTACAACTTCGCGACAACGACGTTATTTTTTATAACACTCAAATTACCCTCAAATATAATTAGACGAGTAAGCGGTTGTTAGAAATAAAAATACCCAACAAAGAGTCGAGGTTGAATCCCACAAAGAGTGATTTAGTGATAAGAATTGAACTAAAAAATTAAGAATGCCAACATATTCATTGAAGTAATTAGGGAAAAGACTCAAAATCCCCTTAAAATAACCACTGAAGCCCTTCTATAGTTTGGAACTACGAATCGTACTAGTCAACCGTAGAAAAGTTTAGAAACCTTTAATTTGGACCAAATTTTGACGGACTCTTTAGGACCTAAAATCCTAAGACCTATATAAGGATTTTAGGTCCTAAAGTTACCCACTTCAACCGCATTCTCCTAATATCCCAAAAACTAACAAAATTCATCTTTTCTAAATTCTCTGAAGACTAAGAAAGGAGAAGAATCTAGGGTTAATTCAAGTTCATAAATCCTCCTTTCATTTTGGGCATCAAGCATCAATGTATGTGGGTATTCACCCATGAAGTCCATTCCTCCATGGGTCCCCAAATCTTCCAATTTCTCAATCTCAAATTCAATTGTTAATTTAAGGGTTTCATTCATTTGTGATTGATTATTATTAATTAAGTCTTCTAATGCATGATCCAATGTTAATACATGATATGTAGTTGAAATTATGTTGATCCATGCCCAAGTTATGATTTTCAACTATGAACCTATGATGAACTCATGAACCTATAAACTATGAATTTATGAAGATATGCATGTTTTTATGAAATTATTGTAAACAATTTGAGAATGCCTTTAAAGGAAAGTATCAATGTTATTGTGAAAGTTTTCTCACATTCTATTATGATCATGATTGTGAAATGTAATTCTCACTTATGGATTTACATTGGTGAAAGCTTTTCTCATCTATGTTAAATTATGTTTAAGGAGCTATTCTACGTTTTGATCTTGAAAGATGTGGATTGGTATTGATCATTGACTCTCCTATGTTATATTTCTATTTGAATTTTATCTATTCCACTGGGATTTGGACTTAGTAGCAAGAGGGCTTTGAGGTGGAGGCTCAATTAGGGAAGTCTCTAGTAGCAACCTCTAGTCCCAAACTACGTGCCCCGATAGAATATGTCTTAAATGACCTAGCTAGTGATCTACTTTAGTAAAAGCTGATATGTACGGATTCTACCTTGGTAAGTGAATTCCCTTTATTTCGATATAAGGGATATACCATATTTCATAATATAGCTCTCATGGTTTTGTTGTCGGTTAAAGCTAATATCCCACAAAAATGACTATGTTTCTTCAAAGCTTTTCTTATGTACATATGATAATGTATTTGGACATATTTCATAATTCACATATCATTCCTTCTTTAAGTCTTTAAATGTTCAAAGAATGATCATGCCTACATGTTTTAAGCCATTCATGCTATCATGCTTATTTTATGCATATTTGTCCATACTTAGTACATTCCATGTACTAATGCATACTTTTATCTACATTGTTTTACTTATGTAGGGTCCAATGCTCCTACCTCCCATACTCATGGCTAGTTGGTTTTGTTGGCTTCCAAGATTGGTGAGTCCTCATGATCCGAGGACCGAGATACTTTTATAGCTTTATGTCATTTCCATTTTCCCACTTTGTATGTGATGTATGGGTTACATCCCAATTACTTTCCTTATGATGTATTAGATGGCTTATTGAAACTTATGATAGAGTTCCTCTTTGTCAAAGCTCTTTGAAATATAAAATGTTATCTTTTGAATTCATTAATTTATATTATCTTGTATGATATATGCTAAGTGGCTTGTGTAAGGCCTCTCGGGGTCCTATACACCATGTTACGCTTAGGGTATACTTTCGGTTGTGACAAGGTAATTAGAGCACAAGGTTTAGAAAGGTCCTAGGAGGTCACATAAGCCATGTCAAGTAGAATATTGTTCATAAGTGTGAAGCGCATTACATTTATGAATAGAACGCTATAACACATTTAGGAAATTCCACTTCTTTTATCACTCTAAACTCGTGCAATAGAATTTAACTCTATATGTCTCTCTCATAATCCTCATCCAATACTTTTCAGGATATGGCCCCTCTAAAAGCATACGTTAAGAGAAATGTGAATGAGAATGTAGAACTAGATGTTCTTCAATCTCCCTAAGAATCTCCACAAGTTCTGGCCGACCCTTTGGCCGAACAAGTGACTAATTCGGAGTTTCAAGCTGCTTTTCAAGTGTTGGCTTAAGCCATGAAGACTCAAGCCAATAGGGAGGTTGTGGTCCCCATAAACCCAAATATGGCTATGGAGGCAACTAGAGTAAGAGACTTCACTAGGATGAATCCCCTAGAGTTTCACGGTTCCAAGGTTGAGGAAGATCATCAAGAGTTCATTGATGAAGTGTATAAGGTTTTGATGATCATGGGAGTGACGCCGGTTGAAAAGTCAAAATTGGTCGCTTACCAACTTAAGGGTGTTGCTCAAGTTTGGTTCAACCAAAGGAAGGAAGAAAGGGCGGTTGACGCGGGTCCTCTTGATTGGGAAGAGTTTAAGGTTGCTTTCTTTGTTAGGTTTTTCACCTTGAGATAAAGGAATCAAAGTTACTTGAATTCATTAACCTTCATCAAGGGAATATGAGTGTGAAGGATTATGCTTTGAAATTCACACAATTGTGTAGGTATGCTTCTACTATGGTTGCCAATCCTAGGGCAAAGATGAGCAAGTTTGTTTTGAGTGTGTCTGAAATGGTTGTTAAGGAATGTCGCACCGCTATTATCATTAAGGAAATTGACATTTCTCATCTAATGATTCATGCTCAAAAAATTGAAGAGGGGAAACTTAAGGAAAGGTCTAGGGAGGCAAAGAGGGCAAAGATCGGTGATGGTGACTTTTCACATTCAATGTCTAATGGACATGGTCATTTTAGGTTCCGACAAAAAATTTCATTCAAGGCTCCTCTAATGCTCCGGCTCCTAAGTTCAACAAATATAGGGTGTCTAACCATAAGCCTCAAGGAGAAAATGGTTTTTTGGTCCCCGCATGCCAAAGTGTGGCAAGAGTCATCCAGGAAAATGATTGATGGGTATGGATAATTCCTTTGGTTGTGGTAAAAGTGGTCACCGCTTGGGAGATTTTCTGCCTAGAATTGACAAGGAAAATAATGGTAGGCAAGCGCAACCTAGTTGTTTAGGTTCAAGTTCTCGAAAGAAAAATTGATTTCATGCACTTCAAACTCGTCATGAACAAGAGGGTTCTCCCGATGTTGTTACCGGTATGTTGAAAGTCTTTCACCTTGATGTTAATGCTTTTCTAGATCCTGGTTCTACTTTGTTTTTTGTGACACAATATGTGGCTATGAGGTTTGATGTTCTTCCGAATGTACTGATAAACCATTTTCTGTCTCTAAATCTAGCGATGAATCTATTGTGGCTAAGAGTCTATAGATATTGTTCCATCTCCTTATCCTATAGACACTCATGTTGATTTTGTAGAGCTTGATATTTTAGATTTTTATGTTATTCTTGGTATGGACTGCTCCATTATTGTTATGCTTTTGTTGATAGTAGACCTGAGTTGTCAAGTTTCAATTCTCAAACGAGCACGTCTTAGAGTGGAAAGGGAAAAATTATATGCCTAAGGGTCAATTTATTTCTTGTCTTAAAGCTAGAAAAATGATTTCTAAGAGTTTCATATATCATCTTGTTCGGATTTAGGATACGGCTTTCGAAATCCCTACTCTTGAGTCTGTCCCCATTGTAAATGAGTTTTCGGAATTATTTCCCGATGATTTACCTAGTGTTCCTCCCGAAAGGGAAATAAACTTCGGTATTGACCTTCTCTCATATACGCAACCTATCTCTATTCTTCCTTATCATATGTCTCCGACAGAACTTAAGGAATTAAATGAGCGATTGAAAGACTTATTGGATAAGGTTTTTATCCAATCGAGTATTTCTCCATGGCGTGCTCTGGTATTGTTTGTCCGGAAAAAATATGGTTCACTTTGCATGTGTATTGACTATCGACAGTTGAACAAGGTTACCATTAAGAATAAGTATCATCTTCCAAGGATAGATGATTTTATTGATCAACTCCAAGGAGCGAGTTACCTTTCTAAGATTGACCTCTGGTCAGGTTATCACCAATTAAGGGTAAAAGAAGATGACATTCTGAAGACTACCTTTCGAAATCAGTATGGTCATTATGAGTTTTTGGTAATATCATTTGGTTTGACTAATGCTCCGGCCACATTTATGAACTTGATGAATAGAATGTTTAGACAATATCTTGACAAGTTTATGATTATGTTTATCGATGACATCTTGATTTACTCAAGGAGTGAGGATGAACATGCCGATAATTTGAGGATTGTATTGCAAGTCCTCAAGGACCAACAACTATTTGCAAAGTTTAGTAAATGTAATTTTTGGTTGAGATCCTGGCTTTTCTTGGTCACATTTTTTTCCGGTAAGGGTATTGAGGTAGATCCTAAAAAGACAGATGCAGTTAAGAATCGGCCTAGACCTCTATCCCCTTTGGATATTCAAAGTTTCTTAGATTTGGCTAGTTATTATATAAGGTTTATGGAAAGGTTTTCTTCAATTATCTCTTTATTGACGGCATTGACCCAAAGAAAGCTAAGTTCTTATGGTCAGAAGTGTGTGAGAAGAGTTTTCAAGAATTGAAAGATAGACTTACATATGCTCCGGTATTGACTCTACTAGAAGGGTCTGATGGGTTTGTTGTTTATTGTGATGCTTTAAGGATTGGACTAGGGTGTGTTCTTATGCAAAATGGGATGGTTATTTCTTATGCTTAATGGCAACTTAAAATTCATGAAAAGAATTATCCTACCCATGATTTGGAACTAGTGGTAGTTGTGTTTGCCTTAAAGATTTGGAGGATTACCTATACAGTGTCCATGTTAATGTCTTTACCGACCACAAAAGTTTGCAATATGTGTTCAAGCAAAAGGATCTAAATCTTCGACAAAGGAGGTGGCTTTGAGTTGCTAAAGGATTACGACATGAGTGTTCTCTATCACCCCGGTAAGGCAAATGTGGTGGCGGATGCTCTTAGTCGACTATCAATGGGTAGTGTAGCTCATGTTGAAGATTATAAGAAAGAGTTGGTTCATGATGTTCATAGATTGGCCCGATTGGGTATTCAGTTGGTTGATTCTAATGAAGGTAGTGTCATTGCTCATAATGGTTTAGAATCGTCCTTTTTGTCGGATGTGAAATCCAAGCAAGGACATGATCCGATTTTGGTTGAATTGAAGGAAACGGTGCTTGAAAAGTCTGTTGGGCTTTCTCCCAAGGAGGAGATACTGTGCTTCTATATCAAGGTTGGTTGTGTGTTCCCAACGTCGATGACTTGAGAGAGAAAATCCTATTATAAGCCCATAGCTCTCGATATTTCATTAACCCAGGAGCCACAAAGATGTACCGTGACTTGTGGGAGGTCTATTGGTAGAATGGGATGAAGAAGAATACTTCGGAATTTGTGGTTAAGTGTCTTAACTTTCAACAAGTTAAAATTAAGCATCAAACACTGGGAAATTTGTTCAAATATATTAGTATTCCTACTTGGAAGAATATGGACTTCATTATTACTTTTCTCGGCACCCGGCGATAACATGACTCGATTTGGGTTATTGTAGATCATATGATGAAGTCGCCTCATTACATTCCCATCAAGGTTTCTTATTCGGCAATGGACTATACTAAGTTGTATCTAAGGGAGATGGTTAGGTTGCATGGAGTTCCCCTATCCATTATCTTCGATCGTGGTACCCAATTTACTTCTCAATTTTGGAAGTCTTTCCAAAAAGGGCTTGGTACTCGTGTCAAGCTTAGTACGGACTTTCATCCTTAAACCGATGGGCAAGTGGAGCATGCTATCCAAACTTTGGAAGATATGTTGAGAGCTTGTGTGATTGACTTCAAGGGTAATTGGGATGAACATTTGCCTTTGATTTAGTTTACTTATAATAATAGCTACCATTCAAGCATTGGTATGGCTGCATTTGAGGCTCTTTATGGTAAGAGGTTTAGATCTCTCATAGGTTGTTTTGAAGCAGGTGAGGCTGCTTTGATAGGTCCTGAACAGGTACATGAGTCTATGGATAAAGTTTGGCTTATTCGAGAAAGGTTGAAAATGGCTCAAAGTCGATAAAAGTTTTATGCCGATGTTAGAAAGAGAGATCTTGAGTTTGATATGAATGATAGGGTCTACTTGAAAGTTTCACCCATGAAGGGTGTGATGATATTTGGGAAGAAGGGAAAGCTTAGTCCCCGTTATGTGGGTCCATATCAGATTTTGAGGCATATTGATAAAGTTGCTTATGAACTTGATTTGCCTAATGACTTAGAATCGGTGCATCCGGTTTTCATGTCTCTTTATTGAAGAAATGTGTTGGTGATCCGACATCTATTGTACCATTGGAGAGTCTTGCTATAAAGGAGAGTCTTTTTTATGAAGAAGTTCCGGTTGAGATTTTTTACCGGCAAGTTAAGATATTGAGAAATAAGGAAGTTGCATCCGAAAAGGTCTTATGGAGAAATCAAGGGGTTGAGGGTGCTACTTGAGAGGCTGAGGCCGATATGATTTCTCATTATCCCCATCAGTTTCCCTCCGATCCTACTCTAGTTGGAGGTATTTAGCTCGTCATGGTGCATCCTTTTGGTTTCATTTGTCTTAGTTATTCTCATGTTTCCTCATGCATGCATGCTCATGAAATTTTGTTTTTTGAGAAAATGGGTTAGCTTGATTGATTAGTTCACGATTATGTGCATTTGAGTATTATTTGCATGTATGCCTTATGAAATGATGTTTTGAATATGTTTTAGCTTGGAGTTGATGTTCCTCCTTTGTTATGTGTTTTTCATGAAGTTGTATTCATATTGGGTTGTTAGATCTCTTCCCCTATCCTCTTTTTGATGACGAATGTTCCCAAGGGGAAGTTATTGTAACACCTTGGATTTTGGAAAATGAAGAAAGGACTTTTTGGGCAGAAGTCTAGTTTTACGGGTGCCATCTACGGAACCTAGAAGCGTCAATGGGTCATAGATTGCAACCGTTGGAAGAGGAAAAATAATTTTTCGAAATCAAGTCCTAGTACCCCTTTTTACGATTCACCAAGATGGGCCATCAGTCTTTGTACGAGTCGTAGATATGTCTTATAGGTAGGTCCCAGACTTAGTGATATTTTAAGGGGTCAAGTTGGTTTCTGCAGTTGGTGTGTATTGACCGTAGGTAGACCTATGAGTCGTAGACAGGGTCCGTCAAAAGTTGGTCCAAAATAAACTCTTCTACGATTGATCAATACGGAGCGTAGGTCCAAACCATAGAAGGGCTTCAATAGTTATTATAAAAAGCTTTTGAGTCTTCTCTCTGTTTGTTTTAAATAGAAAACTAAATCGTTTTGGCCTTCGTCCTAAGACCTATATAAAGCTTTTAGTACCTAAAACTACCCACTTCAACCACATTCTCCTAATTTCCCAAAAACCTAACCAAATTTATTCCCCAAATTCTCTCAAGGCTAAGGAAGGAAAATAAGCTAGGGTTAATTCAAGTACATCAATCCTCCATTCTTTTTGGGCTTCAAGCATCAAGGTATATAGGTATTCACCCATGGAGTCCATTCCTCCATGGAGGTCTTCAAAGCTTCCAATTTCTCAATCTCAAATTCAATTGTTAAGTTAGGGATTCAATCTTTAAGGGTTTCATTCAATTGTGATTGATCATTGTTAATTAAGTCTTCTAATGCATGATTCAATATTAATACTTAATATTTAATTGAAATTATGTTAACCCATGCCCAAATTATATTTTTCAACTATGAACCTATGATGAACTCATGATCCTATGAACAATGAATTTATGAAGATATGGATATTTTTATGAAATTATTATAAAGGATTTGGGGATGCCTTTAAAGGAAAGTATCAATGTTATTGTGAAAGACTTTCTCACATGCTATTATGATTATGATTGTGAAAGTTATTTCTCACTTAAGATTTGCATTGGTGAAATATTTTCTCATCTATGTTGAATTATGTTTAAGGATCTATTCTATGTTTGATCTTGAAAGATGTGTATTCATATTGATTATTGTCTTACCTATGTTATATTTTGTGCTGACCCGGTCTGTCATTTTGGAAATTATACTGAATTGACCATTTTTCCCCACTAGATATCGACCCCAAGTCTTTTATGATTGAGCTTGAAGAGTTGGTTTTGAACTTTGTGTTAAGAGAAAAGTTTTGGTAAGTTTGCAAGTTTAAAAGGCTAAGATGTTAATAAAGTGGTTTTTGGGGTTTCTAGTGTCGGAATAGAATTCCTTCAATTCAATTAGTCCCAAAAAGTGAAATCTAATCCGTGAGAGTTATCGGTTTCAAATTCCTAGTCTTTTTGAGGATTTGAGGTCCTAAGTTGTGAATTTGTGGAAATTTAGCATTTGGGTTAACTTTGGTCAACATTCAGGGTTTGGATGCTTGGATCAAAAATCCTAGAGTTCTGCTGGATTTGGGGGAAGATTTTAGGCCTATGTGAGGTCTCGATTGATTTTTGAGAGGTCTCGAATTTGTATTAGCCTTTTTAGATGTGAGTTGGTTTCTTGTGGTTTTCACAAATGTCGGGTTGAGGAGACCTCAAATTCATGTTTAGACGGTTCCATTGAGTCCAGAATGTTGAATATAATCTATTTGTGTATGTGGCTTGTGTATGTGGAGTTCTGAATGAATCCTGAGGGTCCTTTTGATGATTTTGTGTTTGGCTATTTTGTTGTTTATGGTGTTGTGATAATTGTTCTTCGCGATCGCGTGGATGAACTTCGCGATCACGATGCTGTGGGATTCTATTCATTGTGGCCACGAAGTCTTGTCATCGTGTTCGCGATAAGGATTTTGTGCCTGGGAAAAAAAAATCTAAAAATTGGGGTTTCAACCTCATTTCACCCTTTTTGAGTTTTGAGAGCTTTGGAAAGGTGATTTGGACCAGATTTTTGAGGGAAATCTTTTGGGTAACGTTTCTAAACTCTAAATCTTCGACTACCCATTATTATTATTGAATTTATGAGTTTAAATCAAAATTTTGGGTTGATAATTTGGGAGTTCTTCATGAACTTAAGCTTTGCAGTTAAAGTGAATTTATAAACTGATTTTAAGCCCATTTTTGAAATGATTCTTCCTAATGAGTTCCTAAAGCTTTGAGTATTAATTTCAAGTATCATTTTCCGGATTCAAACCTCCATTTGGATGTTGGGTTTTGAGTTGTTTGACCCATCTCTCTATATAATTGATGTTAGAAATGTTGTTTCCGATGGTTGATTGTGAATACTTGATTATTTTAGATTGTTTGTCTTTAGAAACGATTCAGAAGGGGAAGACTCAACTTTTGGAGTGATTGCTCTTTTGTTTAAGGCAAGTGGCTTCCTAAACTTCACATTCTAGTTGAATTTGTATGCCTCCATGTTGCTTGTGTGTGTTGGGAGTAATGGGGGTAAGGTGAAGGGTTAAATTGTCCACTTTTGACATCTAAATGAATAAAAATGGGTTGAAATGAAAAACGCTAGTTGAGAAGAAGGAGGGTGGTATGAGGACTGGTGAATTTATCTTAAGCCATAAAGGAGTGGATTGATACCAGAATGACAAGCTTATGGATAAAGAAAGTCTCATTGAGTATACTTTGGTGAAGAAAATTGAAGTATTTAGTAAGAAGGTGCGTATAAAATTGGGTTAGTCCTTTGAATGTGATGAGTTTACCTGAGTTTGAGGCGTCATGTAGATGACAAAGGTTAACTTCGTAGTGATAGTCAAGGTTGACGGAGCGTAATGGTAATAAGAGTTTGTGATGGATTATGACGGGATGCAGTTATATAATAAATTATGGGTTAAGTGAATTTTGGTGTAGTAATTACGACTTGCAAGTATCCAAGGTCGTGGTTTTCTAATAATTGGTGAGTAATGTGGTTATATGAAAAGTTTTAAGAGATGGTGGGATACCACTCGAATAGATTGTTAAAGAGCTAGTGTTATAATGAAGGAAAATATAGTGGAATGTAGTACAACCTTTAGAAAGAGGGTAGAACAAGAATATTTTATTTGGTTGCGAAGGCTAAAGAGATATCCTTAGAGGGGTAGATAATTGGGTTTAGGGACACGTGATCTCATTCGTTTTGTTGTGGCTATGGTAATAGTATCACAAGTCTGTCAGATTGGTTAAAAACTATTGGAAAGGACTTGAGAAAGGTGTGTACTGTCACACCTCAAATCCCATTAAGACGGACAGGCACCCGTGCCCTAAAGGCCCAAGAGAAATAACATGTAACTTGTGCTTACTATGCATATAACTATGACAATCTTGTGACAAGTTCACATAGGATGCAGCGATACAAACCAACATAAGTAGACCCAAAACTTATATACAAGACTTGGCCGTTGAGGCCATAACTTATGAAAACACAACTGAACCATATACATAAGTCTACAAAGCCTCTAAAAGATAGAAACCCTTAGATTAGGTCGGGACAGACCCCGCCTTACCCTTAACTATGACACAATACCAAAATGAACCTACCAAGGACTCAGTAAAGCTCTGAATCAACCTGGAGTTCACCAAAAATAGTTAAGTGTCGTGTGCTCCTATTGAGGAGGTCTACTAGTTGGAGAACATGTGCCTACAACATGAAATGCAGCGTCCCCCGCGAGGGATATCAGTACGAAAAAATGTACTGAATTATATAAGGCAATAACATATATAAAATAAGAGTCCGAATGAAACCAAGTATCAATATATATGTGCATAAATCAGAACAGAAGACCACATTTGATAATTCTTATGGGATTATGTATGTTACATTTTTGTCTTTACTTTTATGTGTGTTATGATCTTTATAAGGCATGTGATACGAATGACCAGCTGATCAGTGGTAGAAGAGGATGACCCATGCTAGGCATTTTAACCCCTGGGATGCGGTCCTCATAACTATACAAATTAGGATCGGCCCATGCTAGGCTTTCACCGCTGAGCTGCCACCCTTCTATAGCAATTGAGATCGACTCATGCTAGACTTTTGCCCCTGAGCTGCCACCCTTATATACCAATTGGGATCGACCCATGCTAGGCATTTTCCCCTGGGCTTCCACCCATAATTATACAGATTGCTTCACTTAGATTCTTTAATCATTGAGATTGTTGTTTTGGTGGTCATAATCATTCTTAAGATTTGGAAATACGGACCAGTAGTAGAAGATATGCAAATAATACTTCAAGGCAGTAACAATGACATAAGGGGCTATATAACATCAATGCATTACTTGTGAGCTTAAATGACACAATTGTCTTCAACTGACTAAGAGGAGGATTCACCAAACTTGATTTTACAAATACCATTTCTATATCAGTACATAGGAGGATAATTACACAAGTATAGAGTACTAAACATATAATGACGTAATTCTATACACTAAAGAGAGGGGGAAATATTGTTAGCTATTTGGAGATCGTACGTTGCCACTATGTTTCCTTTACTAGGAATAGAACTTAGGAAATTCACTTATTGATATTAATCGCAAGTATCAGATTTCATGCCGAAGAATATTGAATCGAATAGCCTTACATACCTTATCCTATGACCAATACAATTATCATGATTCAGCCTTCCCTTTTAGGTTTTATATACAATATAAGTCATGATAAACTATAATTAGCAGCTATCACACCGTGAAACCCATAAAACAGTGGCTAACATTGACGGATAATGAGCCCATACAGCCCTTAAAATAATGTGTATCACCACACCCTTCTTCTCTGCCCAATACATATATTATATATCCTTTTCCAAGATTACCCAAGTTGCACCAACAACAATACACATAAAACAGCCTCAAATAATCTTTATCATACAACCAATTATTGAACTCACCACCCCCTTAAGTTCTTTTATGACACAACACCCATAATTCCTCACTCAAACTCATACATAAGGAGGAAGAAAATGGAGCAGTCACCTTATCTCAATTTCTGCAACTTTTCCTTATAACTTGAATTTCTCTAGAACTTCAACTTCCCTTCACACTTAAACCAAAGAAGAAGAGAAAAGTATCTTAATAATTAAGGAAAGTGAGCAGTAGCTTGTGGGAACTTCTGCCTTCTACTTATATTTGAGCATGAATAACATGTTTTCTAGTCTTCCATGGGAGAATTAAGCTAAATCCATAAGTGTTTCTCTTACCTTGGTTTTCATTTATGAGGGTCTCTTCAAGAACCCTAGAAGGAACTTTAAGGCTGTTGTTTTAATCCTTAAGATAAAAGAGAGAGAGCTGGAGTTAATTATCAATATTGTGTGTTAAAAATGAGTGAGAATAGCAGCCAATATATCTTATATTGAGCTTTCTTCACCTTTAAGAAAGAGAGAGTTGGAGTTAATTATCAATATTCTGTGTTAAAATTGAGTGAGAATAGCAGCCAATATATCTTATATTGAGATTTCTTCACCTTTAAGAATATCCTCTAGAACCTCCCTTTTTTAGTCCATTTTCAGCCACTAATTGGTCAAGCAGGTGATGCACCTACTTATGTACATCAACCAGCTCAATAGGTCAAACTAGGTGATGCACCTACTTGCTTTCACTTGGGCTTAAATATATTTGGCCTTGGCAGATTTGGCTGTTGGGCTTTAATTTCATTTTCATTTTATTTAACATAGTTTGGGCCTCAAGTGAGTCCATTAGCATAGGCCCAACTCTGATCCATAAACCTTGGCCTTTTTAACTAGATCCATATAGCTCAAGTAGGTGATGCACCTACTTGTCACCTACTAGCTTAGTAAAGTCAAGCAAGCAGCTCACTTATTTTAATCCATTTTCTATATATTAATCTCTTTTTCTTTAACTTAGCACTTAAATTTCAACTTTAAGCTCAATTACCACCTTACCGTCTCGAGTTTAAATACTTTCGTTGGAGTTATAACGTACAGAACACATGCTGAAACGTGTAAGGCATCACATCACCTTTCGAGGTAGTTTAAACCAACACTAATCATATAAGAAGCATGGTCCCTCACCTGTACTATATGTCTATTTCAAGTATCACAAGAATAGAACAAGCATATGCGTAATACGGATTGTTACATCCTTCCCTTCTTAAAACATTCGTCCTCGAATGTTAGCATGGTTATCCAGCCCAAACAAGTTCAAGCCTAAGTTAGTATTACTATTAATAACATAATACATATAGACTTATACTTACTTGTCAACGCCTTAACTACGCATTTTCATCCTTCTCTTCGATCTGAAAGAGATGAGGATACTTCAATTTCATTGCTTCTTTCGCTTCCCATGTAACTTCTTCTATTTGTTGGTTCCTCCATAATACTTTTACAGAAGCTACCTTTTTATTCCTTAACCTCCTAACTTGTCGATCCATAATAGCAATGGGTACTTCGTCACAAGTGAGATCTCCCGTAACTTGTACATCTTCAGTAGGAGTAATACGAGATGGGTCACCTATACACTTCCGAAGCATTGAGACGCGAAACACCGGATGAACGGTTGAAAGCTCTTGAGGTAGCTCTAACTCATACACCACTTGGCTAATTCTTCGGATAATCTTATATGGCCCTATATAGCGTGGACTCAACTTTCCCTTTTTACCAAACCTCATTACCTCTTTCATTGGTGACACCTTCAAGAATACCCAATCCCCTATATAAAATTCTAGTCCTCTCCTTCTAACATCCGCATATGATTAATGTCGACTTTGAGCTGTTTCTAGCCACTGCTGTATCACTTTGATTTTTTCCATAGCTTGATGAACAAGGTCTAGCCCAAATAAGGCAGTTTCACCTGTTTCAAACTAGCCAATTGGGGATCTACATTTTCTACCATATAAAGCTTCATAAGGTGCCATTTTAATACTTGAATGGTAGCTATTGTTGTATGCAAAATCGATCAACGGCAAATGATCATCCCAACTACCTTTGAAGTCTAATATAAAAGATCGCAACATATCCTCAAGTGTTTGAATTGTACGCTCTACCTGATCATCTGTTTGAGGGTGAAAGGTTGTACTTAAATTCACTTGTGTTCCCAAACTCTTCTGAAATGACTCCCAAAAATTTGTAGTGAATTGAGCTCCCCTTCCGATATAATAGAGATTGGCACTCCATGTAGCCGAACTATCTATTTAATATACAACCTTGCATACTCTTCAACTGTATAAGTAGTCTTCACCGGCAAGAAGTGTGCTGATTTGGTGAATCTGTCAACTATTACCCATATGGAATCAAACTTCCAAAATGAGCGAGGCAAACCAGTGACAAAATCCATGTTGATCATGTCCCACTTCTAAATTGGAAGTTGTATACGCTGCATATAACCTCCGGGCTTTTGGTGCTCCACTTTTACTTGTTGACAATTTGGACATTAAGCCACTAATTCCGCAATGTTCTTCTTCATGTCTGATGTTTATCGTGACCAACAACACTGATCTACAGTATGAGTGTCTACGATCGTCGATAATATAGTAACCCAACCAAGGGTTGGGGTCGTGTCCCAAGGGAGCGGTTTTGAGAATTAATAACCAATTAGAATTTCATTCAAGTTAGTCGTAGTTAAAGACATTTGCGATAAAAGACATTGTAAATTAAAGGGGGTGACAAAAAAGTGTCAAATATCAAAAGGGGTTTTTGTAACAAGTATTAAAACAGCAAAATAAACAAGAAAATCAAGTATGGGGAAAGGTTCTTGGGATGTGACCGCAATACAAGTTGAGATAAATTGTTGGGTACATGCTTTCGATAGGAAATTTGCAAAATAATAGTGACTATGCTAAGCTTTAAATGGAAATAAGTTCCCTCTCGGGCAACTTACCCCGTTTCAAATGTGTTCCTCTCGGACACCGATTTGATGCATGAAGACCAGCCTACGCCTTACCCCACTCACTCTCTCGAGCTGAGTGTTAGGATATGGGACTAGGGCTCACCCTCTCGGGCTGTACCTCATGTCGACCCACTCCTTAGGCAATCAGTCTAGTGGTTTTGGTTTCGCGACTTCCCTCTCGGGCAAGCCGAAAACACATGGGTGGCTTTGTATTTGCAACTACAAACCTTTTAGATTAAACCACAACCACTAGGTGAAACCACCATTAAAATACATCTAACCTATCAGCTAGCAAGACCCAACAAGAATATCAATCCATAATTGTTAAATCACACCCCAAGAATGGGGGTTTTTAGCCACACATCAAGAAATAAGAAATTATACCTAACATGATAATGAAATCAACTGGGTATAAGAAATTAAACCTTAAATTAAGCAAAGGAAAATGAATAGAGAAGACCCACTTCCAAACTTGGGGAAGAAGAACTCATTTTTTCAAGTCTCCACAAAACCCTCTCCAAACTTGAGAGAAAATATCCACTAAAGTATGTTCTAAAGTGAAAATAATAATAATAATTGTTCCACTCCAAAAATTCTCCAAAATCCCTAAAAGAGATCCCTTAAGACTACAATTCTAACTAGTATTTATAGTTTTCACAGATTGTGCTACGGAGGATTGTTCGGCGACATTGGTCGAGATCACCGATGAAATCGGTGATCCGCCTTTAGGTCATCTCATCGCCTTCAGTGTCTTGGCTTTAGCATCCTCGCATTCTGGATCATTGGGCGGTACAGTACTGCTTCGCGGAACTGATCGGCGACTCGCCGACTACTCTTTTCCTCGCATTTTGATCCACTTCCTTCAAGGCTTCGTGTACTAGAACGAAGGGTGGTTTATGTCGTTTCGACGACTTGCCAAGTTAAACTCGGCAATCCGCAGGATTCCATTTCTTGTTCTTTTCAGCCCTATTTGCTCCGTTTTGCACCTAAGTGTCCATGCTTCCACTAAAACTTCAAATACCTGAAACTTCAGCATTTTAATCAGGTATTGAGATAAAACAAGCATTCAAGGACACTCTTTCCATTAAAATAAAGCCCTAAATGAGTCCAATTTGTGGACTCATCAATGTCCCCCCACCAATACATTTCTTTCAAGTCATGATACATTTTAGTTGACCCTAGATGGACAGGATATCTTAATCCTCTTTCTTAATTCATCTACATTAGGTACACACAATCTGTTTTGACATCGAAGTACTCCCTCTTGCGTAAGCTCAAATGCCTTTCTCATACCATATTGTACATTCTCATTAAGTTGTAATAGAATAGGATCAGTGTACTGCTTCTCTTTCACTTCCACTACTAATGAGGATTCTGTCACATTTTGCACAATAACCCATTCGTCTAGAGATTCAAGAAGGAAAACCCCCAAGCTAGCTAGTTGACATAGATCATTAGTTATTCCTTGTCTTTCCACAGACTGTCGCCCATAAGTGCTTGCCATTATTTTATGACTTAACGCATTAGCTACTACATTTGCTTTCCCGGGATGATACAAGATATCAATGTCATAATATTTTAATAGTTCCAACCATCTTCGCTGCCTCAGATTTAGGTCCTTTTGCTTAAAGATATATTGCAAACTCTTGTGATCAGTGTATATGTCAACATGAAATCCATACAAGTAGTGGCGCCATATCTTCAAAGCAAATACAATTGCTTCTAGCTCTAGATCATGAGTTGGATAGTTTTTCTCATGTGGCCGCAACAGCCTTGAGCCATAAGCTATTACTTTACCATGCCGCATCAATACACATCCTAGACCCACTCCCAAAGCTTCACAATAAACTGCATACCCTTCTGTTCCTTTTGGAAGTACCAATACAGGTGTAGAAGTTAATTTATTCTTCAACTCTTGGAAGTTTCTTTCACATGCATCACTCCATTGAAACTTGGTTTCTTTGTATGTTAGCTTTGTTAAGGGTGCAGCAATGGAAGAGAATCCTTCAACGAACCTTCTGTAATAACCTGCAAATCCAAGAAAACTACGGATCTCCGTAGGCGTTGGAGGTCTTGGCCAGTTTTTCACGGCTTCTATCTTTTGAGTATCAACCTTTATTCCTTCATCAGCTACAATATGACCTAAGAATGCCACAGATTTCAACCAAAACTCACATTTAGAAAACTTCATATACAACTTACGATCACGAAGAATTTGTAAAACCTGGTGCAAGTGATTAGCATGGCTATCTTCCGATCTTGAATACACCGAAATGTCATCTATGACTACTATCACGAACACTTCTAGAAATGGCTTGAACACCTTATTCATCAAATCCATAAAAGTTGTTGGTGAATTTGTTTGCCCGAATGACATGACTAAAAACTCAAAATGATCATACCATGTCCGGAAAGCTGTTTTGGGAATATCTTTGTCTTTGACCCTTACTTGGTGATAACCTGACCTCAAGTCAATCTTTGAAAAAGACTTAGCACCTTGTAAATGATCAAACAAATCATCAATTCTAGGGAGGGGATATTTGTTCTTAATTGTTACCTTATTCAACTGTTGGTAGTTAATACACATTCTTAACGAGCCATCTTTCTTACGTACAAACAAAACTGGTGCCCCCATGGGGACATACTAGGCCTTATGAATCCTTTTTCTAATAAGTCTTTTAATTGCTCATTCAACTCCCGTAATTCTGCAGGGCCATTCTATATAAAGAGATGGAGAGAGGTTGAGTATATGGAATCACATCAATACCAAACTCTACATCTCGTTCTAGGGGTAAACCCGAAAGATCTTCAGGAAATACATCAGGAAATTCATTTACCACCGAAATGGATTAAAGAGTTGGTGGCTTTGCATCTATATTTTTCACTCTGACCAGATGACATATGTATCCTTTGGACATCATCTTCTTTGCCTTAAGATAAGAAATAAATTTACCTCTTGGCTCCCCAATATTACCTTTCCATTCGAGGACTGCATCTTTTGAAAACTGGAAATGCACTATCTTAGTTCGGCAATCTACCGTGGCATAACAAGAAGCTAACCAATCCATACCTATTATAACATCAAAATCTACCATTTCTAGCTCAACAAGATCAGCCAATGTATCACGATCACAAACAGTTACAATGCAATTACGATAAACCCTTCTAGCTATAATAGACGCACCAATCGGTGTAGATACTTCAAATGTCTTCACTAATAATTCGGGTGTTCTTTTGAACTTTCCGGCAATCAATGGAGTAACATATGACAATGTAGACCCCGGATCAATTAATGCATATACATTATGTGAAAATATGGACAATGTACCTGTAACCACATCCGGTGAGGCTTCCAAATTTTGTCGATCCCCTAGGGCATATGTGCGATTTTGAGCTCCACTAGAATTAGTTGCTCCTCTACCACGATTAGTAGGCATTTTTCCCCTACCTAAAGAAGGTGATGATGATGAGGATGCAGCAACTGATCTAGTAGGTTGTGCCACACCACCCACACCCCTATGAGGGAAATTTCTTATTATATGACCCAGTGTACCACACCAAAAACAAACATTTGTCCCAAACCGACATGCACCCAAATGATTTCTTCCACATTGTTTACAAGACTGTCGAGGAGGTTTTGATTGGCTCATACTTCCCTGCTCTTGGTACCCCCATTGTTCATAAACCTTGGCTTTCACCTCTTTGCCCAAACTGATTGCCCCTAGACTCTTGAAACCGAGGTGGGGCACTAGCTGTAGAGTAGGAAGATGATGGTCTAGGTGGTCTGTTAAAGAACTAAGGCCTAAACTCACCTTGGGACGGTGTAAACTGCCCCATGGATCTGGTCCTCTTAGAATCCCATGTTTGTGACTCTTGTGTCCTTCTTTTTTGCCTTTGATCCTCCAACTTTTGCGCAAAAGCTCGCATCCTTGATATGTCCATATCTTTATTCAACGAAGCAATGGTACAATTTCTAACCAAATATGAATCTAATCTATCCACATATCGATGAACTCTATGCTCCATAGTAGCTATTACATTAGGAGCATACCTGGACAAGGAATTAAATATGAGACTGTACTCTCCCACACTCATACTTCCTTGGTGGAGATTTAAGAACTGATCCGCACGGGGCTCTCGGATCTCCAATGGAAGGTAATGGTCAAGGAATGCCTTTTTGAACTCTTTCCATGTAGTTGAAGGTGCATCTGTCCCCTTAGATTGCTTCCAAGCTTCATACCACAATATAGCCACACCCTTTAATATATATGTTGCTAGCTCGAGCGTTTCTTTACCACTTAAATTCATAACATTGAAAGTGCGTTGGATCTGATCTATAAAGTCTTGTGGATCTTCATAAGGATCTGACTTGGTGAATGATGGAGGGTCCAAATTAAGGAAATCACGTATTTGTGTGCCAGCTGCTCTATCTACACCACTAGTACCTGCAACTAGACCATCTTGCCTTTGGCCATGCCCAGCAACTAAACGAGTCAATAATTAGATTGCATTTCTCAAATCTTGCTCGATAGTATTAATAGGGGGTTGTTGAGGTGCAGCTTGCCTCCTTAGATCTTCTGGAGAAGGAGGGGTCGTGGAAGTTTGTGATAGAGACTCGTCTTGAACAGTTTGACTAGGTGGTGGTTGGTTGGTCCTTTCTTGGGCAGCCACATCTACTCGTTTACCAGTACTTTTACTCCTTCTCGTAATCGGCATATTTGCTATAATAAAACAATTTAGAAATTAGATATGATTCGCCTACAACACTGGTTCTATCGCACGATCTAAGAAATGAAAGAAAGGAGACAACTCCTACATGTCCCGTAGCCTCCTATTTATAAATGTGGTGCACAACACATCCATAAGTAAGACTCTACACTAACACGGCTTTGTAGACTCCCTAGGATGACCTACTCTGATCCTACTTTTGTCACACCTCAAATCCCATTAAGACAGACAGGCACCCGATGCCCTAAAGGCCCTAGAGAACCAACATGTAACCTGTGCTTACTATGCATATAACTATGACAATCTTGTGACAAGTTCACATAGGATGCAGCAATACGAACCAACATAAGTAGACCCAAAACTTATATACAGGACTTGGCCGTTGAGGCCACAACTTGTTAAGACGCAACTGAACCTAACCATATACATAAGTCTACAAAGCCTCTAAAAGATAGAAACCCTTAGATTAGGTCGGGACAGACCCCGCCTTACCCTTAACTACAATACAATACCAAAATGAACCTACCAAGGACTCAGTAAAGCTCCGAATCAACCTGGAGTTCACCAAAAGTAGTTAAGTGTCGTGTGCTCCTATTGAGAAGGTCTACTAGATGGAGAACATGTGCCTGCAGCATGAAGTGCAGCGTCCCCCGCGAGGGACGTCCGTACGAAAAATTGTACTGAAATGTAAGGCAATAACATATATAAAATAAGAGTTCGAATGAAACCAAGTATCAATATATATGTGCATAAATCAGAACAGAAGACCACATTTGATAATTCTTGTGGGATTATGTATGTTACATTCTTGTCTTTACCTTTCTGTGTGTTATGATCTTTATAAGGCATGTGATACGAATGACCAGCTGATCAGTGGTAGAAGAGGATGACCCATGCTAGGCATTTTAACCCATGGGATGCGGTCCTCATAACTACACAAATTGGGATCAGCCAATGCTAGGCTTTCACCCCTGAGCTGCCACCCTTCTATAGCAATTGAGATCGACTCATGCTAGACTTTTGCCCCTGAGCTGCCACCCTTATATACCAATTGGGATCGACCCATGCTAGGCATTTGCCCCTGGGCTTCCACCCATAATTATACAGATTGTTTCACTTAGATTTTTTAATCATTGAGATTGTTGTTTTGGTGGTCATAATCATTTTTTAGATTTGGAAATACGGACCAGTAGTAGAAGATATGAAAATAATACTTCAAGGCAGTAACAATGACATAAGGGGCTATATAACATCAATGCATTACTTGTGAGCTTAAATGACACAATTGTCTTCAACTGACTAAGAGGAGGATTCACCAAACTTGATTTTACAAATACCATTTCTATATCAGTACATAGGAGGATAATTACACAAGTATAGAGTACTGAACATATAATGAAGTAATTCTATACACTAAAGAGAGGGGGAAATATTGTTAGCTATTTGGAGATCGTACGCTGCCACTATGTTTCCTTTACTAGGAATAGAACTTAGGAAATTCACTTATTGATATTAATCGCAAGTATCAGATTTCATGTCGAAGAATATTGAATCGAATAGCCTTACATACCTTATCCTATGACCAATACAACTATCATGATCCAGCCTCCTCTTTTAGGTTTTAATCTACAATATAAGTCATAATAAACTAAAATTAGCAGCTATCACACCGTGAGCCCCATAAAACAGTAGCTAGCATTGACGGATAATGAGCCCATACAGCCCTTAAAATAATGTATATCACCACACCCTCCTTTTTTGTCCAATACATACATTATATATCCTTTTCCAAGATTACCCAAGTTGCACCAACAACAATACACATAAAACAACCTCAAATATTCTTTATCATACAACCAATTATTAAACTCACCACCCCCTTGAGTTCTTCTAAGACAACACACCCATAATTCCTCACTCAAACTCATACATAAGGAGGAAGAAAATGGAGCAGTCACCTTACCTCAATTTCTACAACTTCTCCTTTTAACTTGAATTCCTCTAGAACTTCAACTTCCCTTCACAGTTAAACCAAAGAAGAAGAGAAAAGTATCATAATAATTAAGGAAAGTGAGCAGTAGCTTGTGGGAACTTCTGCCTTCTACTTATAATTGAGCATGAATAACATGTTTTCTAGTCTTCCATGGGAGAATTAGTTAAATCCATAAGTGTTTCTCTTACCTTGGTTTGGAGATATGATGGTTTCTTCCTTAAGAAAAAAGATAGAGAGAGTTGGAGTTAATTCTCAATATTGTGTGTTAAAAATGAGTGAGAATAGCAGCCAATATATCTTTTATTGAGCTTTCTTCACCTTTAAGAATATCCTCTACAACCTCCGTTTTTTGGTCCATTTTCAGCTACTAATTGGTCAAGTAGGTGATGCACCTGCTTATGTACATCAACCAGCTCAAAAGGTCAAACTAGGTGATGCACCTACTTGCTTTCACTTGGGCTTTGGCAGATTTGGCTGTTGGGCTTTAATTTCATTTTCATTTTATTTAACTTAGTTTGGGCCTCAAGTGAGTCCATTAGCATAGGCCCAACTCTGATCCATAAACCTTGCCCTTTTTAACTAGATCCATATAGCTCAAGTAGGTGATGCACCTACTTGTCACCTACTAGCTTAGTTAAGTCAAGCAAGCAGCTCACTTATTTTATTCTATTTTCTAAATATTAATCTCTTTTTCTTTAACTTAGTACTTAACTTTCAACTTTAAACTCAATTACCACCTTACCATCTTGAGTTTAAATACTTCCGTTGGAGTTATAACTTACAGTACACATGCTGAAACGTGCAAGGCATCACATCACCTTTCGAGATAGTTTAAACCAACACTAATCATATAAGAAACATGGTCCCTCACCTATACTATATGGTTATGTCAAGTATCACAAGAATATAACAAGCAATTGCGTAATACGGGTTGTTACATGTACAGACATTAGCTCAAGTGTGATGATAAGTGTCTTGGTTTGTTTTGAGTTTAGTAAGGAGTACGATTGAAATTTTAGCGAAAAGATATTGTAAGATCGATGGAGATGCGATCAATGATAAGCGATGATCCAGGATTTCATAAAAATCCTCAAGGTATAAGCTAATGTGGATAGATAAGGGGATTGTGTTATACGATTGAATTTACAATTCATATTTTTCATTATAAGTTTACATTCGTGCTGATATATTTTTTCAAGATATGAATTGGCAATGTGGGAAATGATCAATTGTATCCGGTATTGAGCATTTGAAAGGACTTACACCTAGGTTGAGTCGAAAAATTTATTACTGTTGATTGTTAAGTACCTAAGAAAGATTTCATTTTAAAAGTGTTGGTTTATAATAAGGTAAATGGTCGGAGTGTTTATGATGGTTGTTAGTATTGTGAGTATGATTCACTAGTTATGCTCTCATGTGTTTTCACTTTTGTGGGTGGATCCCTAGTGGTGGATCAGGGGTACCAAATCCTGCGATGTTCTCTTGGTTGAGTGGGAAGATTGGGAAGATTTGGTTATTTCGAATGACATAATTAGTGTTGTCTCGGAGTTGTTAAAGCATTTTAGTGGTTCTACATGTACCACCTTGCTTATGAGAATTCATAGAAGAGCTACCATGCGTAATTATGGTTGTCCGGCAATCTTAATATCTATCTTGTCGTCGAGGTCATGTATTGATTGTCTATGGTTGAAGGTGGGGATCATTGGGTCCAATTCTACTGTTCTTAAGGGTAATCTACAATCACAATTACTAAATCTAGCATTTCGATAATATTGTTGGAGAGTTTGTATGCTTGGACATATCCCTCGATAAGTATCTGATGTCTAAAGATCAAATTTTTATAACTTAAGCTCATGGAAAATTATATTGTGAGATGGAGATGTTGATAAGGACTATGATGGTTTGGGTATTATGAGTGTGTGTTGGTTGGTTCAGGTTCAGTTCTAATTGTAGCCAGTATTGATTTAGAATTTTATCATGGTTATGTGAGAAAAGATTCGTCCTGATGTTGTGTCAAGTCCTTGATAACATGTTGCAGACATGTGAACGATCAACTTCGGTGGTTATACGGAATAGCTTTGTTGTTAGTTAAGTGTACATACAACAATAATTATCACTCGAGTATTGTGATGACTTCCCTGAGACATTGTATGAGAGGATGTGTAGGTATTAAATTGGTTGGTTTGGGGAAGAAGATTATATCATAAGTGAGACTCAGTTGTGTTAAGATAAGACCTTCTGTATGAAGAAGAACTAGTTGAAATTCTTGATCGTGATGTCCGAAAGCTAAGGACATGCGAGACAAGTATCCCATGTTGTTCAGCGATTCAAGTATCCCATGTTGTTCAGCGATTCAAGTACTACTCTACCCTTACTTTAGCCAATCTTCCCTAGTTGATCACTCGGGGATGAGTGATGGGTAAATTGGTATCTATTGTAACGATCTGATTTATGTCGTTAGGGAAAAACCAATAGAGAAAGAATTGGGGTTAGAAAACTTTTGGTAGTAACTTGGAATTTCCTAACCTAGTCCAAATTTGGATGAAATCGGAGTCAGTAAAGTCTAGGGAAATCTGGTAACAACTGGGTGATTTTATTATATTTTGATTACATGAATAGATAGCTAAGACGTTAAGGAACCCGTACAACTTTACGGAATTGAATTCGGGCGAGTAGAACTCTCGAAAATGATCTTAGCGTGAATGGGTGGTTTTTGAATGTCAAGGGTTGAAGGTGTGTTGTGAAATGGGGGCTTGGAATTCAAATTCCAGCATTCTGTCTCCATGTATGCCGCCGTAGAGGGATGGTTGCCATTGTAGCGGGATAGGTCCTGCAATGGCGGGACAGACGCGACTTAAGTCAAAAATAAAACCCCAAAAATATTTTATTCTGCACTTTTCGACTTTGAGAGCTAAAGAACGACCCCAGGGGTTTTCTTGACAGTTTTCCACCATTCTTGAGGCTAAATGTAAGGTTTTCACTCCTTGAATAGATTTTTCGATCCGTAGAACTTAGTTTCTTGGGTGATTATTGTTGGGGAAGGGTTTTGGAACTGTTTGGATAGTGGAAAAAAGCCATAATCTGGGTATGGGGATCAAGGGTATGACCGAGGGTTGATATTATTGATTATGATCCGGGTAATTGGGTCTTAATTCTTGATCCTTGCGTATAAATTATTGTTTGTAGACCTAGAACAAGCGGAAAGAATCCAAAAAGGGAAGATTCAAGTGCCTTAGGGGATTCAAGCTTGGATTCGAGGTAGGTGATGGTTGTGATTTCATGTTGGTGCGATATATGTTTGTAATTTCTCATTATGATGCATTTATGTATGCGAATGTTGCATTATTGATCACCCTAATCGTAAATGAGGATAATTGAATTATTGTATTCCATGAATCACCTCTTGTTATATGATTGTGAGAATATACATTGTGATTGTGATTGTGGTTTGTTGAATGGATCGGGTGTTACGTTCCGACACATTAACTTAGATCAGTTGCCACGTTACGGCATAAACATGGGATCGGTTGCCACGTTCTGGCATAAACATTGGATCAGTTGCCACGTTCCGACATCAACATTGGATCGGGTACCACGTACCGGTATGCTAACAGTTTGGGTGTGGGTTCCATGAGAGGACCATTGAATTGTGTTTCGTGAAAGGACCATTGAATTGTGTTGTGTATCTACTTGTGATGATTACGTTAATATCTAATGATGATTGATATTTGGAAGACTGTATGTTGCTCTAAATTGATAACCAATGTGTATTATTGAGAATGTGGGATGCTACCTTGATCCTGAAAAGATGACTAATATTATATATGTTCGGTATATGTCTGTTATAATGTTGTGGTTACATGCATGTGTTTCACTTATGGGGATAGCCGCGTGATCCTACCAGTACATTGTGGTTGTGTACCGATATTGCACTTGCTTGTTCTTTGTTGAGTACAGGGCATCTTCAGACGGCTATTGATAGACATCAGCTAGGTGACTATTGAGCGTGACCAGATTCAAGGGTGAGCCAGTTCTTTCAGGCTTCTATGGATCTCTCTTGTTTAAGTCCACTCTTTTCGGACTCAGACTATTTGTTTAAGGTGTTTGTTTAGTTTCGGGGTTGTACCCCTTGTTCTTAGACTTGTCGTTAGTAGAGTTTTGGTACAATGACTTTCAGGTTCTAGGGGTATTTCCGCATTAGTTGTTAGACGTTAGTTGTCTTTCGGAGTTTATGGGGACTCCGTATTAATTATATAGTTATTTAGACCTGCTTCTGTATCTTTAAATGCCTTAGTTTTGATTAAGTTGTGTAGTTCTTGGTTAGCTAATTAGTATTAATGGTTCTCCCACCAGAGGGTTAGTGTGGGTGCTAGTCACGATGGTCTGGGTCGTGACATTAATATAAGATGGAGAGAATCCTGCTTAAAAAATATTTTCCGTATCTAAATTTTATTACAATAATTACATAAATAGTTTGTCCAATCAGTAAACAAATTTTCTTACTCATTCCAATGATAAAGAAAAATGGAAATTCGGTCAATGTTGAAGTTTTGACTATAATCATAGTTATATTTTGATAACATTTTAAGGTTACTCCGCATGGAAAATTTCCTTTGTATTGGATGACTTTTGGAATGAATCATATGAAAAATCGACAACTTAAACGATAGTAAAATTATAATTATAATTTGGAGTTCAAAAATTTATCTGGTGCAAAATCATTTCGTCTTTTAACTTTTTCTAATGAAAATTACTGAAAACTAATGAATAAAGGGAATAGGTTTGGCGGTGAAGATGCTTGGAGATTCAATTCATCTTATATTTGACGAGTAAAACTTAATATAGGGAATTACGAACTCTCCGTGATATCAAAAAGTATTATTAGTGTTTTGTTCTTTAACTATTAGTTCTCACTTTAAACTAAAATATTAAAGATTTTACATGAAGATATGATCACTTATAAATTAGTGTTTAAAGTTAACTTTAATAATTTGTTTGAGTTCATAAAATAAGATTTGTATGTGTTTTAATCTAAACATGTTAACCATTTGTTTTAATACACTACATTGATTCTTGTTGTTAAAATTTTTATTGCATACATGAAAATTTGAGTAGTTTAATTTAAACTTCTTAAATATTAGATGAGGTTCTAATGTTGCTTACTTGAAAAATTAAAATAAAGACATAATATGGAGTTACTGCATTTCTAATGGTAATGGACATTCTGAGAAATAATAGTGTCTTTATTAATTAAAAAGGTCAAAATAATGAAGTTTTGGTTTAATTGTAACTTGGATATTAAGAAAAAACATAAATGGATTATACAACAAAACTATAAAAATTGTATTAATTTAAAAGACCTGAAAATGATGTTTAATGTGTTTCTAGATCACTTGCTGATTTTGTTGATGTGTTAATTCTAGATTACTTACTGAAATTCTTGACTAATTAAAATGTCAATTAAATACAAAGAAATAGTGAACTTTTTAAAAAGTTGTGTAAATTTGTAATAACGATTATTTTTTTCTTGTGTTAAATATTTTGTGTTAAGCAAAAAGGTCAAACAATGAATACTACTCCCTCAATCCTTCTGCCTCTATTTACTTGTCAAATATTTCATAATTTGATGTCTTTTTTTACTGTACAAATAAAAAAAGAACAATTTATTTTTTCCTATTATACCTTCAATTTATTGACATTGAGTTAATGTCATTGAAAAATGTAGTGAGTAAATATATTTGGAATCGTATCAATTAATAAGTATAAAATGTTAAGCTCACTACACCAATCAATATTTTCTTAATAGGTGTATTAAGTCAAAAATTAATAAGTAAAAAGAAACGAAGAGAGTAGAAAATAGTGATTTTTTAATTAATTGTAATTATGATTTTATTCGATTTGTAATTTATTTATAAAGGACGAGTAAGTCATACCCTACTTTGTGAAATTTCTCTGAATATTGTAGCCACGAAAAATCTGTTAACTCTATCAAAAAGCATCTGCCATCCATATCAAATTCTAACTTGCATCTAAGAGGCTTATTGGACATCAAATTCTTTTTAAAAGACACGTATTAATAATAAGGGTGTGCATTATTCAAATTAAATAAAAAAAACAAATAAAATTGAATCGAATTTTAATTTGGATTAATTTTTAGTTTTTTGGTTTGGTTTTGAATTAATAATTTACTTTGTTTGATTTTTTTGGTTTGATTTTGAATCTAAAAAAGGAAAACCAAAAAAATGGAATATATATTTTATGTTTAAGTTTATATTTTATGTTTGGACATCCATAATTTGTATACTTATAAGTACTCCCTCTATCCCTATTTATTTATCCATATTTCCTCTTTTAGTTGTCCTTATTTACTTGTCCATTTTGACAAATCAAGAAAGAACAAAAAAAACTAGGACTAGGTAATGAATCAACAATAATATTGACATCGTGTATATTGTGCAACACCATAAGAATCATCCACCTCAACAGAAATATTTAAATCTATTCCATTCATTAAACTTGATTTATTTTGTCGTGTATCCATTGGTTGTTTGATTTCTCATTTCATTGAAACAGTTGTTATAGTAAAATATTTTGGTGGAAAATTTTTAAATGTTACAAAAAATTGTAAAAATGTATGTTGTTTCCCTTCAAATTTTTTCACTTGAATTCAAAAAAGTGGCTGTAATTTTTTTTACTTAAACTAAAGTGCGAACCTTCTCTCTGTCATTTGTGGGTATTACGCAGTGAACCCACTAAAATGTGAAAAGTGAAAAAATTTATCATGCATGAGGTACGCCAAGTCATACTTGTACGAGACATCATTTGATTGACAAGTGGACATGGTTGGACCCATCAGCCAGCTATCTTTAAGTCTCCTCCACCTTTTTTTTGGATTATACGCCTGATGTATTTTTTGTTTCTATTTTTTAAAATAAATGTTTTTTCATTCTTAGCTAATATAATTATTAATTTATGTTGTTTCTTTTTGACGTAGTGAATACATTTTTATGATTATTATATATACTTTTTGTTTATTCTGTTAATTATTTTTATCTATTTGATGTTATTTATTTATATTGTAATAAATAGTTGTTTGTATTTAATTTTTAGTTTATAAAATTAAGATATAAGTAATTTTTTTAATCCTACTACTTAATTTTTTTAAAAAAATATAAATAAAATTTGTAAAGTCAAAATTATAGTTTTTATTTATAATTTCTTAAGAAACGTGTAAGGAAAGTAGATAAATAAAATATTTATTAAATTTCACCTAGCTAAAATTTTTAGAATAAAAAATATCATAGAAATTGACGGAAAGAATATGTATTTATGTAGGTGTTTATAGATGCTTTTTATTTTTGAATTTCAGGAAAATAGTATCAAAACTTATGTAATTGTTTGTCAAAATCATTGATGCTCTTTCCGTTATATTTTCTGAAGAGTATTTGATGGATTTAAGTGCTTTTGAAAACATGAAATTGTTAGAGAAGAATAAAAGAACAAATTAATTTTATACCTTCTTTTTTTTATATTAATAGTCTACATATTTTTTTACAAAATTCTTAAGAAATCATAAATAAAATATTAGTTTTACTAATTTGCACCTTTATTTTTTTTAACATTATAAATTTTATTTACACTTCCAAAAAGAATTAATTATTATAATAAAATAAAAAAATTGTAATTAATTATATCTTAATTCGTAATTTAACAAAAAAAATTATATAACTATTTTTAGTAATTTAAATAATTAATATCAAAATGGAAAAATAATATCACAATGTTTTAAAGAATAGAGTGCAAAATTTAGAACAATAGTTAGAAAAGAAACCAAAGAAAAAAAAAAGCAAAAAGTAAGAGAGAGGGAAAAAACTTTATAAGGGAAGAGAGAGAAATGATAGTTTGGGTCATTTTCTGAAATGGGACTCAATTATCCGCTTGGCAAAGTATAAGTGGAGCCTTATACAAATTTTGTCTCCCACGTCATATATATGCCTCATGCATAATAAAAAAAAATCAGGGACAGAGGGAGTATTGTGCTTTAAATTTTACTTATGATTTATATTAAAAAGTATATTTAAGAGATTCAATATTATTACTTGTCCTAGTATATTCTTTTTCGAATTGCAAATATAACTATGCTTATGATATTAATTAATGACATAACCAAAAATAACCAAATCGAAAATATCCAAACAAAATAGAAAAAGATGAAATCAAACCAAATTTATATTTGTCCGGATTGGGTTATACTTTTCCGAAACCAAAAAAATCGAAAAATTCAAACCGAATAGTACAAATCCAAATCGAAAAATCAAATACATACCCCTACTTAACACAAACATATAAATACAATTTCATTATATTAAAAGCATGAAAATCCTTTAAAATATTGATTGAATTCGTTAAAATCACTCTAAGACAAAATAATCATTAACTCTTTTTTAATAATTAAAAAATAATAATTTAATTATTTTTCTAATATTTCATTATTCCCTTAATATTTAGCACCATACATAGGGTAAAACTTACCCGCACCGAATGTATATACCAATCCAATATATGCATGTCATGTGTTTAAATTTATAGTTCATTTTAGAGGAAATACATAAAATCTCCCTCAAACTTATCCGCAAAACTCACTTTAGTACTATAACTTTACGGACGTTTAAGTACCCCCTTAAAAAACTTTCAAGTGAATTAAATACCACCTTATATATATTATATCAGTTTCACGGTTGGAAGGTGATATACCTATGCGCCACCTCAGTGACACGCTGACAACACGTCATATGGTGAAATAATTTAGTTTTCATTTCTTTTATTTTTCCATGTCATTTTTTATATTTAGTTTTCATTTCTTTTTATTTCTTCCATATTACTTTTTGTTCTCATTTTCCCTGTTCACTCATCTTCTTTCTTGTTCCATCTTCTCCATTATAATACTAGAATTAAAGTTTCAGAGGATAGAAAACTAACACAACATGATTTCTAATAATTTAACAAATATTATGTAAAACAGAGAAAAAGAGCGATACACATATTATTATTGAACAAGAGTTGCTAGTGCTTCAAAGGCAACTACGGCGACTGCTTCAACGATAATTATAGGAGTCATTGTTGTTATATTAGGCTCAAAATTGATAGATCTGAAGGTTTTCAAACCTTTTACCATGGTTGCCTAAAAAACGAAAACACTTTAAAAGACAAAAAATAAAATAGGAAGAATGGAAGAAATCCAAGAAAAAGGGTATGCCCGGCGTTTTGTCCAGTTCACAGGCGTGGTGAAATTTTTTGGCAAGATCTGATGGTTTCACGACACCTAGTCTCTTTATGATGAAAGGAGTGGCAGCGAAGCCCTTCATGATTGAGCAGCATTGAATTTGTTGGTCTGTGATTGCCATCCAGATTTTTTTTCGGAGGTCCGACCGTGGGAATAGAGAGAGAGCTAAACAATTTGAGAGAAAGCACATGAAACAAGCGTTGAGTGAAGACAAAGTGGAACCCACTTATTTTCTTTTTAAATTTCTTGCTATTTACGTAGCTAGAACTTTTTTATTTGCCACGTCAGCCATAAGGTGATATTTAATTCACTTGAAAATTTTTCAAGGGATATCGTAAAATTATAGTGCAAAAGTGAGTTTTGCGGACAAGTTTGAGGGGGATTTTATGTATTTCCTCTTCATTTTACTAAACCTTAATTAATTATCATGTGTTTTACTTCATTAAATCACATAATAATATGAAAATTGCATTAGTTTGATATATATACTCGATGCGGATAAGTTTTTTCCCCATATATTTAGTGTAAGATTTAGGACTACTTGTCATATGTTTTAAGTTTTTTATTTTTTTCTAGTGAGTACATACGGAACTCTTTATACCCACTTTTAATTTCTTTTAGACGTAAGAGTCTTTTTATTCCTCAATTCTAGGAAGAAAGTATTTGGTGTGTTTGGTAGGAAGGAAAATATTTTTCGGAAAATAATTTTCAGAAAATATTTTTCAATCTTCTCATGTTTGATTGGGTTAAAAGTTTTGGAAAATGTTTTTCAAATTAACTCATTTTACTCAAAATTAAGGAAAATGACTTTCCTTCAAAAATTAAGGAAAACATTTTCCAGAACTCTCCTCCAACTTCAAATTACAATTTTTTTTGTTGAAAAAATAAATTTAAAGCTTATTTTTAAAAAAAGATTCAAATACAATTTTTAAATTTTCACCCCTTGTCAGCCCCCTACACCCCCTCCCCCACCCCCCCCCAAAAAAAAATTATAGTTTGTTTTTAAAATATTTCCTATTTCAAATTTTTATTTTTTCACACCACCCTACCACCTACCCTCAATCTGGGGGGGGGGGGGGGGGGGGGGGGGGGGGGGGGGGGGGGGGGGGGGGGGGGGGGGGGGGGGGGGGGGGGGGGGGGGG
>JAJOOR010005549.1:0-48048 GCA_036250505.1 Solanum acaule | reverse complement strand
TTGACACAACACTGGCTTTCTGTAATCATGAAAGAAGACAAAGAAGTGAGGTGATTTTTATCATTTATTAGCATATCGATCACACAATATTGGCTCATCAATAAGTTAGACTTGCTGCATTTATCTGGGTTCCGGGTATTCTTTGATCATATGAGAAAGTAAGATGAAGGGAAGTAGAATTGAGAATAATCCACTTGATTATTCCCTCAAGCCATTGGGGTTCAAATAGCTAAGTATACATATTCTAAGGATGGAAAGAGCATCATATACATAATTACAAGCTATTCTATATTTACAAGATCCTAGATAGATTAGTGTAGAATGTCTAGATTATAGCACTCTCCCCTGAATGTGGTGCATATAATCATATGTTCCAAGCTTGTTACAATTTACAAAATATAGCTGATACAAGAACCAGTTATATTTTAGGAAAACAAGTTCCTTAAAAATGTGAAAAATGACTTTCATTATGGAATTAGGGAAAACAAGTTCGACAAGTGACATTCCACATTGATTGTGTCTTCCCCACCACCCCACACCCCTACCCCAAGCCCATCTCCTATAGTATTTGTCTAGGTTAAATACAAATGCTTGTAAGATAACGTCTTTCGCTTACGTAGCAAACATAGGAAAATAAGTTAGAAATCCACTTATTTTCCCAGAAAATATTTTTCTAAAAACCATTTCCCTTTGTACTGAACACACCCTAAGTTCTGCTTTATTTAGCATCATCCAACTTTCAAGTCTTCATTTGGTTGAAGGATCCTGAGTTGGAGAGACTACTTTGTCTCTTCATGGTACATATACCTTTTCCATTTAATTTGTTTTATTTTCTGAAATAAGGGAGCAATTTTAAAGGCCTGCACCTTATGTTTTACAACTTCATTACTTTAGTCCACCCGTGCAAAAGAACATGTAATTAGTAACCATGGCATTTCCTGAAAATCAAAACAGAATTGATGACCATGGAAGTTCAGTCTGTTTACATAAATATATCCTTCGAATCATCCAAAGGCTGTATTGACCCTTACCACTGTTGCATCTTTTTTTTTGAAAAGGTAAACTCTTACCATTGTTGCATCCTTTCCTCTTCTATTCACTTACCTGAAGATGTGAATGTCAATTCTCTTCCTATTTGTGTAGACATCACCTATAAGCTGTTAGAAATTATCTTTTGTGATTGGTGGAGTAACTTCCTAGTTTGTTCCATGTTATAGTTTTATAACTTGTTAGATCCATTTGCATGTCTCGTGCTGACATTAGCACCTTAGAAACTGAAACAATGTTTGCTGGTATATTCTGTGGGTCATCTGTTGAAGTTCATCACCTAAAAGCCATTTTCAGAAGTCTTTATTCCAAGATGATCCTGTGACCTGTAGAATTTTCAGGAAATTTAAAAGGTTTTGAAGTGTTAAAATTTGTGCTGTTATAGCTGAACTATTAGGGCAATTTTTTTCCCTTTGTCAATTGAAGTTAATTGTAAAAAATTTAGATGCATATCATCTTGAAATTTTGACGTCAAGGCAGTAAGTTACAACATTCATCTAATATTCATCAGTTTGTTGTGTATAAATTAGCAAATATGTTAAGACTCCTTGAACAAAATGCAGGAATTGCTGGGTGCAGATACGAGGAATGTCAAAGGACAAGTACTGACATCTGGGGCCAGTAGTAGGCAGCCTGCTCGGAAGCTATTCTTGGATACAACCTTGAGTGATTCCAAGAGTACTGAGGCGTCAACCAGTTTATCCTTAGATGAACTCGGTGCTGTTGATTATCCCTGTGGACCTTCTACTTCAAGTGCCATTGAGGTAACAGAAATAAAAACTTCTACTGCTTCTCATTCTCAACAGTTTATGAACAAGGGGCCACACAATTGGCTGCAAAACAAAATTAGGCATACTTGGATGAACCCCATACTGTAGAAATGCTACATCATAGTTTGGTAGGGTTTCTTGCACCAGTAGTTTTATACTGCCTGGTTTTCTATTATCACTTAGATTAGCAACATGATACTTGTAAGTTTAGCAACATTGCTAGGTCAAGCTTCAAATGCATTGACTGTATGATGTCCAACTGCAGATGCATCTTTTGTTTGATCATTTTAACTCAACCCAATATTTTCTACCAGGAACATAAATATGAAAAAAAAAACAATAAAACTTCAACAAATATTAAATTTTGAACCCATAGTCTCAATGACATAATGGTTTTAATGCTAAGAACTTTAAGGTTGAACCCATTAAGTTTAGATCCAGGATCCCCTCATGGTGATTGTGCATGTATGGATATTTAGAAGTTCAGTGACATATGGTGATGATCTTTGACTATGAATTTAGCAGGCGATGGATTATGGCCAACATCCCTCAGCTGCATCTTCCACTTTGGTAGAATTAACAACGCGTCTTGACTTCTTCAAAGAAAGACGCTCTCAGCTGATGGAGCAACTCCATAGCCTTGACGTAAACTATGGATCAACATCTCAACATTTTATGTACAAACCTTTGTCTCCTCCGTGGAACTAACTGAAGATTATGTATGATCAACATCTCACCATTTGTACATCCTCTGTATCATAGCAATGTAAAGTACTACCAGATGTTACTTTTTGTTTTTTTTCACATCTTCATGCTTTTTGTCTCTGTTGGAAAAAAAAATCAACTCTAGGTCATTGTAGTTATTTAATTCATTCTGATGAAGTTTTACACCAAAAAAAAAAAACTGTATAATATAGTAGGCAGGGTGTGTTATGGGATGGAGTAAAAAGTGTACTGTAATTTGTTGAGACATGTCATGAGATGTAATGCTTCTGAACTCTGGACTATGTTCATGCAATTTACATCAGCTTGGATTTGATATGTTCCTACTTCTTATCTCTTATGTGTACAATATGAGTTGCAACATCTATTTTGAGAAACTTTTTCATGTTACAAAATCAATCTAAGAGAGTTGGTAAAATATATCAAAAGATGAAAGCAATAGAATAGAGAGACAAGATGAGAGTTTTTTTCTTATTTCTTCCAAGTTTTCAAGTGTATCAAACTATGTAAAATAGGATTGTTTATGCCTTTATTTATAGTGTTTACAGGGGCATACAAAAGGTTGTCATGCATTAATTATGAACATTATGAGGGAAGATCATTAGGAGTGTTCATGGTTTGGTTAAAATCAATCCTAATTGATTAAACGAAAAAGGGCTAAAAATACCCCTAGACTATATGAAAAGGTTTAAATATACCCTTCATTCACCTATTGGATTAAAAATACCCTTCCATCCACCTTTTTGATCCACTTTTACCCTTAAAACTAGCCACCTTTACTTTTTTTAATTATAATTATTATTAATTATTATGTGGCATTTTTCTATTGAATAAATTTAAATTTCAACCCATAAAATTCTCTTCTACCTACCCCGACCCATATCCATATTTCTTAACCTAGACCCAATTAAAAGATGATCCTATCTCTCCCCCTTTAACTTAATTAACCTATTTTCTTCTTCCCTTTAAAAATCTAATGAGATGCATACCATATTTGAAGTTAAAATCTAATGAGCAGCACAATGTTTTCACAGCCAAGTCAATCTATGAAAATCTAATTAAATGCACTAGTTGGAGCTGAAGTGAAAAACTTCAAACTTAACTACTTTTGTATGTATTGATGGTACGATCTGTGTACTGTATGAAGTAGAATATTTTTCTAATTCATCTGCAGAGACTTAAGTATTTGTGCAGTGGATAATTAAAGCTAGTTAAAAACAAGGAAATACGGTCTTTTTCTTTTAAGCACTAACAATTCTCATGTCCCAAATGATTGTTGGGTCATGTTAATATTTACAGAGTGTAATCAGTAAAAATAGACGTTAAATTTCACTATATAAACTGATACTAATAGCTGCAACTGTTGAAACCTGATGGATGTTTTATTTGGATCTGGGTCGAGCAATGTGGATATGGGTCGGGGCGGGTAGGAGTAAATCTGATAGGTTGTAATTTAAATTTATCCAATAGAAAGATGCCACATAATAATTAATAATAATAATAATAACTAAAAAAAAAAAGGTTGTTAGTTTTAAGGGTAAAAATGAACCAAAAAAGTGGATGGAGGGGTATTTTTAACCCAAAAGGTGAATGAAGGGTATATTTAAACCTTTTCGGATAGTTTAGGGGTATTGTTGGCCCTTTTCCGTTGATTAAATAAATAATTTTTATTTGGGTTTGGTTTTATATTTTTTTAAAATGATAATATTTGGTTTGGTTTGGATTTGTTCAAAACAATTGAAGAAGTAATTGAACTGAACCGAAAAATTGTTTACATATTTTTTATTATTATATATACATAATATATTATTTTTTTATGAATAATTTTAAATATCTTATACTCCGTATATGTTTTCATGAAATTCTATTTATATAATTTATTCATGAAATCGAAAAGCCAATTTTGATTTCTTATAGCTGGATAAAAATCAAATGTCTTCAAGGTTTGCACTTTGCAGGACCATATGAGTGGCTGGTGGGATGTTTTTGTTTGTCCTTTGTTTGCCTACTAATTTCTTTTTTGTATTCCCCCACTTATCTTTTGATTTTATTTTTTTCTGTGATTTATAATCAAACAATCAAATCAAAACAAATCTAATCAAAATCGATAAATATATATTATATTTGACTTGATTTTTAGTAATTTAAAATTCGACTAGATTGGTTTGATCAATTATGAAATACACAAACACCCTTAATGAAAATTATGGAGATGTGGAAATTAATATCATAATAGTGAATAGTAATGGGGGATTAATTTCTATAGTAGTGGACATCCATAATTATTAGTTTCAGAACATTTCTCCTTGGATATTAATGTCTTGATATATGATCATTAAAATTTTACTAGGAAAAATCTTGTGGAAAAAATCTTACATTTATTTTAATATGCATTGTATGTGGCGCCGTTAACAACCTTGTCATGAAATTTAGAGGGATAAATCTTATTTAAGGAAAAAAGAGTACAACACGTATTTTACTCCTCTTAATGAAAATAACACATTATTTTTCGTTGGCAATGCAATGTAATCTTATTTACATTATGTTGAAGCTCGTGTCTGCAAAAGTATTTTGGTGAAATATACTTTATTTGTCTTCTCCGATATATTCTTCATTATATTGAGCTACGCAAGAATCATCTTCATATAATATTGTAACCTTCTTATCAAAGAAAATCACACATCGTTGATAAATTGATCCACTTGCTTTATACGTTACTAATATCTTGGCCTAACTTGAATAGTATCAATGATTGATTGTGTTGAAGAATTTAATAATATGAAGGTATTCTCACATGAAAATAGATTATTTGAAGATACAACTTTATGTAATGTCTTGTATTTGTATAGCTAATGAAATCTTGACAGTATTTGTTAGGATACACAAATTTATATCAATAGTTTCTTTTGCAGTATATGACTGATCATGTTTAAATATATCCATCATGTTTATGAGGTCTAAATGATCTTTATTTATATCTAGTAATATCACAATCATCGGGATACTCAATGGAATCACTTTAACTCATATAAGAAATTTTGGAGAATCTTTATATGTTTCGGAACAATTTAAAACCTTCAAGTATCTTGGGTCCATAATTAAAAATAGTGAGGATATTGACGATGATGTCACAAAACGCATTAGGACTGCTTGGATGAAATAGAGACTTACCTCTGGAGTCTTGTGTGATAAGAAGGTACCACCTAAACTTAAAGGGAAGTTCTATAGAGTGGTTAGATCGTCCTTGTTGTATGTGGTGGAGTGTTGGCCAGTCAAGAACTTACATGTTCAGAAGATGCATGTTGCGGAGATGCGGATGTTGAGATGGATATGTGGCCATACTAGGAGCGACAAGATTAGGAATGAGGTTATCCGGGAGCAGGTGGGACTGACTTCTGTGGCGAACAAGATGAGGGAAGCGAGATTGAGATGGTTTGGGCATCTGAAGAAGAGGTGCGCTAACGCCCCAGTGAGGAGGTGCGAGAGGTTGGTTGTACAAGGCATGCGGAAGAGTAGAGGTAAGCCAAAGAAAAATTGGATAGGGGTGATTAGACAGGACATGACGGAACTTTATATACCGACGACATGCTCTAGATAGGAAGGAGTGGATGTTTCGTATGAGGATAGAGGGATAGTAATCGTAGTACTAGTAGTACCATTGTAGTTCTTGTCATATGTGGTTTATTGTGTTTTCGATTATCACACTATTTTTTTATGTTTATTAGTATTCTTTCTTGTAGACATTGCACTGGTTTTCTTATTAATGACTATGTTATCTTCATTGTATTCTTCTTTCTCTAGTTGGATTTGATACACTTAAGTTGAAGGTCATTTGAAAACAACCGCTCTATTTTCATGAGGTAGTGGTAAGGTCTGCGTACACTCTACCCTCCTCAGACCCCACTTAATACTATTTCACTGGATATGTTGTTGTTATTGATTTACATAAGTTTCGCTCTCTAGCTAGACATAACAACAAATCATTATATGTATTTAAGTTTTTCATGTATTGTCAGATTAAAAAATCTCATTGCATTCATCACAGAAGAACATCTCCAAATAATAATATCAGGACTTATGGAAAAAAAATTATGCCCCAAGTTACAAGTCGTATTTTATATCTTATGATTTTACTTTCCGCACAATAACCAGTTGTAACCAACTGGTATTATATTGCTATGTCTTTGAATTATAGGTTCAAAACAACACTTTTTCAAGTGGAATAAAATATACTTGAATTGTATATTTTATTTGGTCAATCAGTTTTATGTCCACACTATTTGACAAATTTAAATTTAAGATCACCATTATCATTTATAATATTAAGCGCTATATATATCAAAGATATTAATGACAGTCATTTGATATTGTCAATACGACATAATTATTGAGATCTCTTTATTTTTCATCATTTTCAGATACATAAATTATTTTCAAGATTTTATAAAGTATTATGTCATTGCGATCTTTTAAAGAATTCGCCCCATTATCATGATCAATTTGATCATTTGCTCGTATTCTTCTTTAAAAAGTTTTACCTTTTGAATTGATTGGTCTATGATATGTCAGCATTAAACGTTACATTTGACGCTTTTAATTATGAACAAATGCAAGTTCTTAAGTAACGTTTATTTTATTTGATAGTTTTAATATATTTTGTACAAGAAAATGAACCAAGGTAAGAATGGGTAAATTTGTACTGAATAGAGAAAAGAAAATGTGATTGCAGGTATTCTAGCAAATTGGGTTCTATCTATTTTTTTGTTTGAATTATAAGTTTGATCTTTTTGTATTCCTATGGTGTTTAATGTTTTTTAGATTGGGTTTTAGTTAATGGAAAATTTTGGATCCATCCTTTTGATTTTTGTTTGTATGACTACCAATTAGAGATTAATTCAGCTTTTTATTTGAACTAATTTTGCAAATTCTGGTTTGATTATTTCTTTTCTTGTGACTTTTCTTAATACTAGTTTTTTGACACGTGCGTTGCACGTGATTAACAATTCCAAAAATATATGTTATAATAAATACTATTGCTTATGTAAGCGAAGATTTGAATAATAGGCTTAGCAAAAAATAATATTGCAGATTCTTTTGTGAATGTTCATTGTGGATCGTCGTATAAATCTCTTATTCACGAAAACCTATGAAGATGGTCAATGAAAATTTTTATTAGTTAAATGCAATAATGTATATATTTATTTTAATTTGATGATGTTCAATCATGTAATTAGTCTTATCTCACTAATATTACCTTATATACAATATTTATTTTATATTTTTCTTGTCATCTAACCAGATGTGTTTTGTATGTGTATACCACGTTAAATTGTTTAGATGACATATGAACAAGTGAAAAGAACAACTACATTTATATATTCACATATTTTCACATTTGTTGTGAGTTTTTTATTTATTTTTCAAAAAAACTCAGAACATTTTAAAATAATATATTTTGAAGTTAGAAGATCTTGTTAACTTGATTGTGACATATATAATACTTTAATTTAAATACAAATAGCTACCAAATATAAATATATATTTGCATTAATGAAAATATTTTTCTCATAAAATTAACTATTAAACAAATAATAAAAATTAAACTAATACAAACTTCAACTGACGTTATTACAAGTCATATGAACTTTTCTTCGTCTAAAATACTGAAATATTAAGAATTATTAAATAAGTAAAACAAAAGGGCAATGTTTATATAGTAATAACTTTTTGAAGCAAACTTCTTGAGAGTCTAAATCACATAAGTAGCATTGATAAATAAAGTCATTCTCTTGTCCTGAGCATCAAAAACAAATCGTGACAATTCTCTAAATTTTGAAAAAGATATTCAGAAGCATATATCTACATCAACAACAACAACAACATACCCAGTGAAATCCCACTAGGTGGGGTCTGGGGAAGGTAGAGTGTACGCAGACCTTGCCACTACCTCGTAGAGGTAGAGAGGCTGTTTCCGAGAGACCCTCAACTCAAGTACATCAAAACCAAGTAAAAGGCAAGGAAAACAGTGTGTAAAACATCACATCCAATAAGAAAGATAGTTATAATCAACAAGGAGACATCAACATCAATAAAACAATGAGAGAAGTGAAACGCAGTAAACACCAAAAGGCTATAGGTATCACAGACAAGAACTGCAAGTGCAAGGCTAGGACTACTACAAACGCTAACAACTCATACCCTCGCAAGGGAGGACAGCACGCTAGCCCTACTAACCTTCAACCTTAATACGCGACCTCCACTCCTTCTTATCTAAAGTCATGTCTTCGGTAATGCGAAGTTGAGCCAAGTCCTGTCTAATCACCTCTCCCCAATACTTCTTAGGCCTACCTCTACCCCTCTGCGTACCCTCTACAACCAGCCCCTCATATATCTACATCACAAGGAGAAATTGTTAACAAAAACAAATGAATTTAGACTACATCATGTTAACTTCATATATTGGAACATTACATACTAATGTATATATTAGGCAAAAAAATAATTATTATATCATCAAAATTCTTTTCCTCAAGTACTCGAGGTTATGGAATATACCCTCTTAGGATAGAACGACTTACTTCATCAGAATAATGGTATCTCAGATTCCGCTAAACTTCGAACTCACTCAATGATAATAAATCCCACAAAAAAAATTAAAATGCAAGAAAAAGAATAGTAGAAGATTAAAAAAATTGTGGTTGAAAAATGAGAGGGAGCCCCTCTATTTGTAGTCAAGAAATGGTAGTACAAACAAATGATTTTTGTGTCTTATCTGAAAAGTCATGACCTTTTCGAGAAGTCACAATTCTTTGGAAAAGTCACAACTCATTGAAAAAGTCACAACTATTTGAAAAAGTCACAATTTATTGAAAAAGTGACAACTTTTTAGAAAAGTCACAACTCATCGAAAAATCACAATCCTTCGGAAAAAGTCACAACTTATCGAAAAAGTCACAACTCATCGAAAAAGTCACAAGCTAAGTTAGGGATATTATAGTAATTTAACATTCAAGTTCGGAGTTCATGCTTTTAAGGTAATATAGATATAGATATAGATTTGCTTGAATTTGTGATTTTGATTAAATGAAAAAAAAATAGAAGATTTGATTTTCACCATTTTAATTTTTTGAGCGTTTATTTTGTGTTGGACCAATTTTTTTAAACTGATTTTGTGTTATCGCATTTAATTTAAATGGTGAGTAATTTTATTGGGTTTTAAAAATTTGGCTTTGTTGAATTGAAAAAAGATGCTATAGTTTTCTTTTTTCCAGTTTTAGGATTGAGAATTGTCCTCTTCTGAAACTGAATTTGGATGGTTTAGTAATTGGAAGATAGTAGAGTGTTTTGTCTTTTTCATTGGGTAATAAATAAATAGTAATGCAACTTAGATTTCCTAAAAAACAAATTATGAAAAAAAAGGGATCTTTGTATTTCACTAAATTTAGTCAGTTCTCCTTTTTTATTATTCACCCCTCTAAAATTACCTCTCTTTTTTCCTTAAAATACAAATTGTTTCCAACTTATCAAAATAAAATAGTGTCTATTCTTGAAGAGGTGAATTTTTTTTTGCAAGGAAGAACTGAAAACTTAATCAGGGATGGATGTATATGAGTTCTGAATTTGATGGAGAGAATGGATGTCACGATCCAACCCACTTGACCCCACGGACACCTACTCTAACACTTGGATAGAAGAACCCCCAACCACCAAATCAGTTAAGATACACGAAAAATAATCAAATCGAAATTTTACACCTTATAAATATATTGAAAAACTCTTCACTTGATTTAAAACCAATGTTGGAAAGACACACACTAACACTACCCTAGGAACTAGAGTAAACAGATACAAGAGCTACTAAGCAATACAATGTTTAAAGGAAATAAGACACAACTCCTACCATAAGAAAAGAAGAGTAGAAGTTGTTGGAGATCACCATCTCCTTCACCTATGAAACATCACTGAATCCTGCAACCTAACTATATCAAGTGGCATCGAAAGAGTAGTATCAGTACAAACAACACGTACTAGTAGGCATCATCGATCGATCCGAACCTATAACATAATATAGAGTAGACATTCAGAAGCAAACATGCAATATGAAAGTTACACACCCCATTTCTCTATCCACATGTGTTTACCCTCCCAAGTATAATGCCCATAAACTAATGCACCTTGATTTTAGCCTTCTACCTCATCTTACTGCAGCTATATCTTAAACATTCGACACTCTTACTATTCTAAGGCTTCCCAAGCCTACTTGTTATGCCACCCTAATATCAAATCATAACCTAGCGTTTCAATCACATAGAGATTCCCGAATACAAGGCATCCCCTAGCCATGTCCACCAACCTATATTCTCTCTCAAGTTCTCATGTCCACATTCTATCCCTTTCAGAATAGTACCTGAAACTGGAGCCTTAGACCAACTCATATATCTTTACTCAAACCAACTCATCTATCCTGACTCACATCCTCATTATCATATAAGTTCTAAAATATTGGACCATTATAACCAGTCCCAGCACTTAACCCACGCACCATACCCCCTGCTGACTTATTAACTAACATTTTGGTAACCAATAACATACCTTTATAATTATAAGTATAATATAGCCCTGAATCCTCGTCCTTATCCTAACTTATTCTTCACATGAAACATGCATCACATGATGACATACAAGTCATACTTGAGTTCAACTCACCTTTCAAGTAACTCAGACCACTTAAGGATCCAACATGCATACATCACACTATAACAGGTAAAATCGGTTCATTCATAGAACTAAAATGCACTTGCCCAATTATCTCAAGGAACCAGATACAAACTATTAGTGTATCGATGCAGTAACTGAGCCAATCAGAGTTAGTATTTATATTAGGCTTAGTATTCGAGCCAACCATTAGTATTTCTTTACCAGCATGATACCCGATCTAACCACCAATCATGCACAATCACAATAAACAATAACACTTGAAACTATAAGTAAAGTAAACAGGTTCATCACATAAGATTATAAACAAGATGTCATTACATATCCTACCTTATGGTTTCCCTAACATGCATTACACGAGTGATACTAATAAGCAATGAACATGCATACATACATATATTGGACAACACAAATCATATCAATATAACAATGGCCATACACTGAACCCCATTAAGAGTACACATTCATTCCACTTGATTACCAAAAGTCCTAGAAATTGATATGGGTCTGGGCGCTTAGCAGCCCCTACTTTCACATTTCTTCCTATGTTGGTCTACTTCCATTTAGCCCACAGAAAGGAAAGAGTTTACCGACCGCATAACAATTCATTCTTGTGTGTAGCGCCGTGGGCCCATGTCTCCCGAACGATTATAGTACGGCCGCTCATCTAATATAAAATCCCTTTTTTATGGAGATTTACCCATCACAGAGATGCACAGAGGAAGAGAACGAACTTCATGTATCCCCTTTCTACTCAATCCACCTCTTGGCTGCGCTGTGCTTGGATGCACTAGTCTTCCACACGCCAGCGATGAGATGAAAACTGCCCCCATTCGGCGGTTCCCGGAGTGGTAGAAAGCGAAATTGGGAGAAATTTGACATCCTGTCTTATCTTATATCGATTTTGCTCTTTTTGTCTTTTTGTGCCATCTTCAGGCGATCGAAGACTTTATCTAAGAGGTGGATTTCCCTCGCATAACTCAGCAATTTCATAATATTTAACCTTAAAATTACCACCAAACCTCCTTAATAGGAAAATTCAAGATTACCAATCAAGAACTAGAGAACCACCTCTTAGTCATTATCTCATCTCTCGATTTAACAATAATAAATAGCAACCTAAAATCATTCAGACTCTGTGCCCGAAGGCCTATGCGTGCAATCTTGAAACATCAACAAGATATGATGCAGTAAAATAGTTTTAACTACTCAGCTTACGGAAAACCTACCCTTGGGTGCCTTGGGAGGATTTTTGGAGTATCCCTCGTATATTTTCTCCTTTCAAAAGTGGGAAAAAAATAAAAGAAGACACATTAATTAGGGTGCAGATTTTTCATCAACCCGCTATAATGGTCGTATAGACGCTATAGCAGCGCCGCCAAAGTGGGAAACCTCCCACTATGGCAGGCTGCCATCAGCCTAGCCCGAAATCAAAATGTTCCAAAATCATCATGTGCACAAAATTTTAAATTATTGCACCAAATTTAAAGAACTTTGGGATTTCATATGAGATGCCCTTTAATAACGATGGATTGAATTATTACAATAGATATCAATTTACTCATTGTTCGTCCCCAAATGAATCCTAGGTGGAAAGAAGAAAGATCGGTTATTGAGGTTTACCAAATGATTTTGACAAGTCAAGAATGCACTTACTCTATGAAAGTGATACAGTGCTACCACATCTCGCATATTTAAGATTACCGAAAAAGGAAATTCAGACGCACGAAACCACGAACAAAAACCCCCCTCTCCCCAACACTTTTCACTCTACCCCATTATAACGGCCATAGGGACGCCGGTGTAGCGGCTGCACAACCGCTATAGCAGCATGACACGGATCAAAACCTAATAAGAGTGAGGGAAATGGGTTGTCATGCTCATTTCTCTCCTTTTTCACTCATAAAACTCTCTCCTCTCTCTGATCACTCCGTTCAGAAACGTCAAACTAAGGTAACCACTACGAACTTTATTTTTCTTACTTCGTTTTATGCTTAAGAACGATTGCATGCTAAGTAGGGTAGAATGGAATTTTGGGTTGATATTTGAATTTGAAAATAGAATGATTTGATTATCGAATTCCTCGAAGCATGGGGATCTCCCTTACGTTTACATTTCTACGACAGTGTTCTAAGCATAAGGATCACGGGGAATAGGGCCGAAAAAGGTTCCAAAATGGTAGGAGAATTTGAAGGGTTGTTCTTGATAAAAACTTAGATTCAGGTGTGGTTTTGGGATTGAAATGACTAGATTTTTGTGTATTTAAGTAAGGGAGCACTTCGGGATTACTGATATTTAGAAAATTTGTTGAAAATGGAAATTTTAGGCCAAGGGGCGCCACTAACACGCCCCCTAGAGTTCTAGAAGATGAAGGCCGCTATAGCGACCTTGCATCTCACTATAGTGGGTGTCGCTATAGAGGGCAACAAGCGTGATGACGTCATCTTCTATGGCACTCTGCATAGGCGTCATATTGCACCCCCTCACTATAGTGTCACCCTAGCTACTATAGCGGAAGGGTGAAAGTACTGGAGCCTCCCAAGCTGTCCCAAAGCAAGATTTTTCTTATTGCACACACTTCTTCTATTATTTTCTAACCCATGTTTCTAAAATGCAGGCTAATAATGGTCAGAATTGAGGGCCCTGACTACCCCCTACGAGAGATTTCTCGACACTACGAGTCATGATTGGTATTGGGTGACCTCTTACATAAATATTTATAACCTACTTTGATTGTGCTGATATGAAGATATTAAACTTTTTCATAATGTATATTCTCAATATAATTCATCTTTTGGTCAATGTCTTTAAAACTTAATAAGTTTCTTTCGAGGTTTACTAGCACATCAATATTATGAGCAAATTCCTTCACCCGAATAATAATAAATTAGCTCTTTAGAGCTTTCAATTAATTTTATGTACTATCACTTAGTTTATAATATCATTTGTATGGTGAACATCTCCTTCAAGGAGAAAATTATATAAATGCGGTCATGATAAAAAAATATACTTATCTCTTACTTTTACCCTTTGACAGTCCATGATATATCACAATATTTTTTTAATTTTCTTCAAACTTCCCATAGAATTGAGTTGTGGTATTTGCCAATCATACATCGCCTAATACCGCATTCACTTCTAGGAATCAGTCTACATTCAATATGCTTATCACAAATCATATTTTATTCAAGAATTGAATTTAACCACTTGTACGTGCATCATAAAAGTTTCATTAAAAGTTCATGGACATGCCTTGGTATCATATTCATATGATCTACTTCAATGTTGTTTCCCAACACTCACATAAGTGTACACAATCGTCAAATAATAAAGTGATTGTCAGCTATAACTCTGATCTTTGCTTTTATGGATCCGGATGTGAGCTTATCGCCTACTGATCTTACTAAAAAAAGTCAATGGGAATAGACACATCAACAGCAGCACATGCAAAGGAAAAAATCCTTCACCGAGGTATAAGTCATTCTACTCATTCACATCCTAATCATGAATGTTTGGAATACACATTATGCAAGGAGACATTGCTTTTGCTAATTCGAATTGAAGGGTGATATCACATCGATCTATTTCCGGTATCATATCCACAACCCATTCATCCTAGTTAGGAGTTCTAGCTTCGTATCAAGGTCACGATTGTATCGTCACTAGCATCAAGATTGTCACTATCATCAATATTGTCACTAATATTATCAACATCAATCTCATCAAGAAGCAAATCTTTAGACTAGTTATTCAGGAACTTGTTCAGGAAATACCGTAATGAAAGGAACATAGAGTTTGTCTCTAGGTATTTGACCAAATAGGATCGTCCAGTTCTTATAGAACGTATCACTAAAATACGGGAATAAGGCTAAATCAAATGTTGAATCTGTCACGATCCAAATTACTAGATCGTGCGGACATCTTGTCGATTCTTGTTTGATAGATAAATTATTACCACAAATTCTCTGTTTTATAAAAAGTTTTTAGAAGAAAATAATCATGTGACAAACATAATTAATAAATCAACACTCATTATTATTTATGAAAGTCTTTCGACACTTTCCAAAAATCTAGTCCAAACATGTATAAGGATTTATACACAGAGTATTGATAAAAAAAAAGAAAGATATAACTTCCTTTCAAAGAAAGAGTAGGCACAAGCTGATTATGAATGTCTGTCATCTTCCCACTTTCAAACAGCTTGAAACACAGTTACACAAAAAAAAAATATAGCAAGTGTAGTATCAGTACACGGTACACCACACGTGCTGATAGACATCATAGGCCGACTAGTCACGCAACACATCATAAAAATCAACAAGAATAACAGGTATTAATATATCACACATTACATTACTCAATCAGTATTATTAGGTAGCATTATTATTACGCACCATCTATTTCTCAACTTACTAAATATTAGTTATTATCAACGATATTATACTCATAATTCTTATCACTCATTAGTGTCAAACATTTTCCACGAGCTAAATTCAACACAACACAATAATACTTCGAAAACATTATAGTAATAGAAATATACACACAAGTCATTAAAGTTAGATATGAGTCATAACACAAAATCAATGCTTCAAATATAACAGTGGTGAAATTTCACAAATAACTAACTTCATTCTCAACATATAGATGTTTCACAATAATTGTACATAGGCATCACCAATCACATATAAACAAATACATAAATAATATTTTTGGACCGGCGTATTGACAACAATAACATTTTTGGATCAAATTATTAACCTATGGAATTTTGTTCAACTTTACATAATTTAAGGGCAATTTTGATCCTTTTCCATTTTATTATTATCATTTTCATTTGATATCATTCATATATTTACATTTAGATTGTTTTATTAATGACATGAAACTATGTAAAATTTCAATGTAGCCTCTTATTTTTCTCTTTTTCTCCTCCATCATCTTTATTCTCTTCTCTACAATTTTTTTTTATTACTCCACTTCTTTTTTATTTGCAATAATATAACAGATAAGTTCTAGACTTTTAAAATACATGTATTAAAGAGATAATTACTTAAAAGTATAATTGAACAAGTACATTATTAAAATTGATCAAAGTTTTTAAACTTAATCAAATTTAGTCACTATCCTATTGATATCCCTCTTTTTCTTTTTTTGGTAAGTAGGATATTTTATATGATCAAGTTAAATTAGTCCATCAAGTATGCTCCAACTTTGTTCCAAGACATTGTTTGTGGTCATATGTTGATCATCATTGTTCATATTACACAGAGAGAGTTTTCTAACAAAAAATTCATTCTTTGTCCATTTTTAAAATTCTCAAATGTGATTTTATTATTATAGAATTTTGGTGATAGCTAAATCGTTGATGGTTTCTCGAATGAAGGTGGCTATTATAAAGGTGGTGGTGGCGGTAATTAACTGATTTGCTTACTTTGCTTGTTTGGAATGAAATTAATGGTCTAATATGTACATATAACTGAGTGATTGATAGTGACTCCTACTTTTAGAGAAATTTTCATATAAAATCATTATTTTATCTGTGTTATTGGAGTTACTATGAAGCACTACTGGCGTTTCATTGAAATCATAGACAGTCATTGTCGAAGCTTGAGTTTCAAATTTGAATTTCCGCAAATAAGCTTAATTTCGAGTGGGTATGTTGCAAAAGATAGGTTACAAATTAAGGAGCCTAAATATGATTTTTTGGATAATTTGGTCAAGATTTTGAGGTGATTTTGAATGAATCTGATGCTTAGATTCAAGGAAAAAGACGAAGTCCATTTTTTGTGTAATAATGTATAATATTTATAAATTATTGTATATGAGTGTATAAATATCTCTTATAATTTTGTATAATATTGTATATCGGGTATATAATATTATATATCAATTTTTTAAATATTTATGTTAAAAAATAAATATTAAAAAAATTATATATTATTGTATACCGTATATATAATATTGTATACTGAATTGTGTTTTGGGCTAAAGATTTATAATGTAAGTTTTAGGCTATATTTTTGCAATGTGAGTTAGATAATTGTATATATTTGAAAGTTTTCCTACATTATACTGCGGGAACACTAATTTTATCCCATTTAATACTTATTAAGAATAAACCGCATATTGTTTTCATTTGAATTAGTAATTGATCCTCAAGTAATTATTTTTAATTTAAAGTTACAGAAATATGTCACAAAAATAATCAAATGTGGGAGATAATATTATTCCTATGGTTAAAAAGCAATATTTTTATAATTACTCATTTAGTTACATAATCTCATTTTATAGCTAGATGGAAAAAATATACTTGATAATAATTGATACTAATAGATTCCTAAATTCGTGGAAGTTGTTGAGATTTTCATGGAGATTGATTTTCCAAATTAAAAGCTTAACTATAGTTAAAATATTTGTTAAGTTAATTAAATCTAAGCCTTTAAAATTTAAAATAAGAAAAATATCAATTATTTAATTGTGCTTTGAATTTTTTTTGAAGAAAATCTATAATGGAGGGAGCCTAATCCAATTTTTGCCTATTCAAATTATGTAAATGATTTGTGATTGTGTAGAAAAATATCATTAAATGCTGATTTTTTTAAAGCAGTCAAACACTCTTTAAGATATTAGAGCTGATCTATTTATTTTAACTAAATGAAGTAAATAATTCAAACTAAAACATGGCCTTATTTATGGCGTTACATTTTACTTATCATATTTTGTTTTGCACATTCATTAAGGAAAATATTAACTAAAAGATAATTTAATTAAATTATCCTTATTTATTACTCCTCTCTATTTAATACTTCTTTTGCACCATATTAATCTCTTCGTATTTATAATTAAGAATAACGGTAACAAACAATTAATTATGTCTTCATTGTAATCCCCTATGACTCATTGGTGAAGATTTGATTCTCTACCTTGTAATCCCCTATGACTCAACCCACTTATTTCAAATTAAAATCATAAATTACGCTAAGTTTATTCCAAATTATGACTCGAACCCACTTATTTCCTAATTGTGTTTAAATATGTGATTCAAGATGACAGAAATATTTTCTTTGTTATTTTTATTTTGATTTGTCACTTTTAACATATCAAAGATTTTTAAAATTATTTTACTCTCACCATTAATTCTTCAAATCATTTCTCAAGATCTGAAACTATACATCAATTAATATGAATATTGTGATAAAATATTCAGATTAGTCATTATTTCTTAAAAACGTGCAAAATCTAAAAGTGAACAAATAAAACTAAACGAGGAAAATCTAAGCAAATAAACTAACATCAAAGTGGCAAAACTGAAAATATATTTCTTCTTATACCACACATTTAATAGCATATTATAGATGTTGAAAGTCAACCCAAAAGGAAAATCAATAGGCCTTTCTTGGTTATGTTAGAGAAAAAAGATATTTTTGTAAGGCCAAAACAAATCAAATTTGTAATAAATGAAAGCCAACGACTTTATGACTCATTTAATGTTCAAAATATTCGATGGAGATTTCATCCCAAATTGGTGTTTCTTATTATGTTCTACCAAACTATCTTAGTGTTAAAAATGAAATTTGCGCAAGTAATTTATATTAAAATATTTCAAACACAATGAATAATTTGAAACAAGTAAAATAATTTATCATTAGAAAATATTATAGCAACAATTTAGGGACATTGACACCTAACCTAGCTTAGGAATGAGACCCAATCCTGACTCAAGACACCTCCAATCTTGGCTCGGGGCCCGATCCTCGACCTTGAGGATCTAAGAAAGGAGAAGAAGTACCCGACCCTGACTAGGAACCTCAACCCTAGACTTGGGATCCAAATACTGACATGGGATTCGTGACTCGACTCAAGATTCGACTCAGGTTGGGCCCAAGACTCGAGCCCCGGCCTTCGGCCTTGACCTATACATGAGACCTGGGATCCAACCTCAATTAAGACCTAACGTTGACTCAAAACCTGAAATGCAAGACTCGATCCTAACCTAAGACCTAAGCCCTAAGCCTCGAGAATCAACTCTGACTTAGGACCTAAGCCTCGACTTGAGACTCGATCTTCATATGAGTTTTGACACTCAATCATGACCTGATCCTAACTCGAGACCCAAAATTGGAAATTCACCTTCGAGTCGAAATCCAAACTTGACTCGAAACTCGAGCTTCGAAACCTAACCCCAATTTGAGACTGAATTCTAATCCAAAATTTGAGACCTTTTTCATAGGACCGAGCCCCGACCCAAAATAAATTTCAAGTAGTAAATTCAAATAAAGTAAATCTTAAAAATGGATTAGAATTGAAGTAAATTGGAGACACTTAAAAATGGATTATATCGAGTTGGGCTAAAATCTACCCAATATGAAATTATTTTGTGTCCAACCCACAAGAGTGTGGGTGGATTGAGAGGACCATTAATTTTTTGGTCATATTTGACTCTCCTAGTAACAATCAATTAATAGAGCTTATTCAATAACTGAGAGATTCACACTATAAGAGACCTAGACGAAAGCAATTAATTGATTTTTTGTATGAATGACTTTCTTCCCTTCTATTGTAACAATGAAATGTCTTTATTTTTCTGTAACACTCTTTTGAATTGATATTATCCATCAATTAAAAAAATGCTTGGTTATCGCTTAAAATAACATGAAGACATACAAAATTAGTCTCACGGATACAGACGATTCTATCATGCAATGAGTCAACTAAAATCAATTGCAAAATTTTAATAAAAATTTCAAAGTATTTCATATGCAAAAGTTGCATCATATAGAAAAGTACAGTAAAATTAAATAGGTTTCACGATATTATGATCAATCTAGTTAGTTTGGTTGCATCTGAGATTAAAAATGACTTTTCAATCTCTATTCCTAAGGTTATTAGTATCGCTTCAATTCCCCGGTGAATTAGTTTGTAGCGGTGATAGTAAAATAGTGACCATAACAGAGCTCGCTAATCGAATTTTCATTCATAGAAAGCTTAAAGTTCATCCTCAATTACTAACAATTTCAAGTGTTCTATCATGCAAGGAACTCATAAAACTGAAGGAATGAATTCCCGCGTAAATCACTTTAAATTGTATAAAAAAATAACAACTCATAAAACTCACACTCACTTAACAAAGTCAAAGTGCTTGTACTTTAACTATCAACCGAATTATACATTGAATTTTTAGTAAATGACAATTTAATTACTTTTTGAGATACCCTAAATATTAAAGTAGTAACGTCGCTTAAGTAAGTTTTAATAATTTTATACCAGTTTCAATTACACATTACTCAATTTCTGTCGAGGGTTTATCAAGAACAATTTCTCTATGATAGGAATACCATATGTATGCGTATTGACCTCTCCAAAATCCAAAGCTCATTTATAAAACTATACTAAATATGACATTATTAAAGTTACCCAGCTTTTCAAGTGCCATTTTTCATAAGCAAACATCTCATAGCTGGTGAAAGTTCTGATTATTAAAAAAGTATAAATTCTTTTTATATATCATTTGGAAGAAAAAAAAGACTTCTTAACAACAATAATAACAACAACGTAATTAGTGAAATTTCACAAAGTGAGATTTAAGGAGTATAGACTATACACAGAACTTATTAAAAAAAAAAAAGAGAAGAAGATGAATTCATAGAATGAAGTAAACATTATTACCCCAAGACCTTTGAAGCAATATTATTATATTGTTATATACATAATACCAAAACTTGAATATCATAGTTTTGAGGCCAAGGCCAGATGGATAGACAATAGATTATGGTGTTTGGTGTCTTAGAAAAAAAAAATATGAGGAGAAAAAGGGAGTTTAATGTCGGTGGAAAATCAGGAAAAAAGCAGGAAAAATAGTACACGTTATACTTGGTAGTAGTTGTCCTAGTAGTAACTGAGTAATATGTACACACACTGAAAAGGGATCTGTACAAACACATCTTTTATTTTTTTCCTTTTTCTCTCTTCACATCTCTCTCTCTCTATCCTCTTTACTATATATATATATATGCTCACTTGACCTGACTCCATTTTCACTTTCTTGATCTCTCTCAAGAAATTAATCTGCTGCACTTTTTTTAATCAATCAATCTTCAAGAAAGGTGCTTTTGGTTTGTTAGTGTTTATTTTCTTGATATATGTGTGTTTATCTTTGAACCCTTTTGAAGATTGATGTGTTTTTGTATGTGGGGTTTTTGTTCTTGGTGGTGTTTGTGGTTTTTAGACTTGGGTTTTGTTGATTAGCTTGAAAATATTTGATTTTTGACTTGGGGTTGACTTGTATGATGAATTTTTCAGGGTGGTTTGGAATTGGTGTGTGTTGATTCAGTTGGAAAAGGGGAGCTTTTTGGTTCTTGATTGGATTTGGGGAGAAAGTTTGTGGCCTTGGGATTCATTCGTTATGTGGATATCAAGTGTTTGGATTGACTCAATTTTTTTGAATCTATGCTAAAGGTACCTTTTTTTTGTTTGGGTTTATACTCTTTTTTTCATGATTCCAATTTTTTGATTTTTTGCTTGACTTGTGATGTAGCTGAAATGTGATGTGTATGATTCTTGTTGTCTGTTTTTTTTTTACCTTTTTGATGTCTAGTGAAGTTTTCTGTGTGTTTGGAATTTCTGTCCCCCGTCTTTGAGCTGTGGATTGCTAATTGAATGGACTGTTGTGTGCTTTTGTTGTTTGTTTGAACTATGGATAGCAGATTCAATAGACTTTTGTATGATGTTTTGGGGTGTACACCTGAAATTGTGTATGGCTAACAGTTGTGTTGCGAGTCTTTAACATTATCTTTCTGTTTCTAGTTTAATGATAAAGGATATATTTTTAATAATCAGGATGCAATTGTAATGAAAAATACTTCTTATCACTCAAATGCAGATCTTCTAAGCTGAAGAACATGTGGTGGTTGTGATACAAACAAAAAAGTTGCAGTTATATCTCTAAAGTAGGCGGGGTAATAGGATGGGCTGTGAGTCTTCTAAACTCGCCTCGTGTTGCTGGAGTGGACAGAATGGTCCTGTTCATGAGGCTCAGAATCCTAGTATGTAAAGCTTTTCTTGGTCTTTTCTATCATCATCCAAGGGCAGTTCATTCAGAATTGTAAATTTGTTGGTTTTCATTCCTTCTTTTTTGTTATTGTGAAAATGTTTTTGTCGGTTTTATTCTTCTAATAGATGATGAAGAAAGAGCTGAAGTTAGTGATTTGCCTACGTTCCGCGAGTTTACTGTTGAGCAGCTGAGAATATCTACTTCTGGATTTGCTGTAGAGAATATAGTTTCAGAACATGGTGAAAAAGCTCCTAATGTTGTTTATAAAGGAAAGTTAGAGAACCAGAGGAGAGTTGCTGTCAAACGCTTTAATAGATCTGCATGGCCTGATTCCCGACAGTTCTTAGTAAGTTATTCATAAAGAGCATTTATATAATTCCATCAGGTATTTAAGTTTCTTATTCATGTTATCTAAAATGATATAATTTTTTTCCTTTTGGCTAACTTTTGGTGATATAATGTTTAATTGCAAAAGGAAAATAACAATGAATAGGAAAGGAAATAGAGAATGTTGGAGATCTTAAGCTGTCCTGTTATTTAAAAGCATCATTCCAGTTGTTTCTTATATGAGACAACTGATCCGTAAATGCAAAAGTGAAGTATGACGCTTTTACACGTCTTATTTTTTGTCGTTAGTGCATGCACCTTTCGATGTTTTAATAGCTTGAAATTGAATATCTTGTCGTTTTCCGGCTTTACATTGTTTAAGCAATAGACTTTAACTTCCTTTTTGTTATCCTCCAAATCGTGAACTTCAGGAAGAAGCCAGATCAGTTGGTCAACTCCGCAACAATAGGTTAGCGAATCTTCTTGGTTGTTGTTGTGAAGGTGATGAGAGGCTGCTTGTGGCAGAATTTATGCCCAATGAGACACTTGCAAAGCATCTCTTTCACTGTAAGTTCATTTACATTTTAATTTTATTTTCCATCCTAGCTACGACCCTTGTACCATTGCTTTACTTGTTTTAAAGAAGTTCATAGTAGGTTGTACTAATCATGGGAATATACAACACACCTAGTGTAATACAAGTGGGGCCGGGAGAGGGTGGTATGTACGCAGACTTTACCCCTACCTAGGTAGAATCATGGAAATATTATATATTTTTAAATATTTCATTTTTCTTTTTGGGGACGGAGCGTCTATCAGAAAAAAGTAAAAACAAACAAAATAAATTGTATTCATAAATGAAGATGTACAATTCAAGGGCTCTAATATTAAGAATTGTACTTGTCCTTTTCTTGTTCAACCACCATACTGGTGCCCCTAACAAGGCCAGTGACACCGCTGTTGCCACCCCTCCTTAGCAGAGCTATAGTAACTGGCTCCCCTTTTAATTGCTCTATGGTCTGAATATTAAAAATCTTTTAACTCCTTTTTGACTAATGCTTTTATACTGTCAATCAATCACTAAAGTACTCTCTATCCCAAAGCGGTTGAGGTCAGCTATATAAATCATTATGTTGATTCAGCTCTATTTGGGCTCATTATTCCAATGATAAATAATGATTTCTCAGATAAACTTAAGAATCCTGGAGGTCTTCTGATTATTTTTAAAAAAACTGGAAGTTCGATAAATTTCACACTTGTCCCATGGTATACATGTTTCTAACCAGAGTGAAGAGACTCTTGTTAGTCTCCTAACAAACGTTGGACTTAATGCAGATGTAACAACTACAACTAAACTTTAATTCCAACTAGTTGAGTATGCCTTTATGGATTTTTTTCTTTTTGTGTGTTCTTTTCTTAGTTATTTGCGTTTTTTTCCTGAGTTTGTAGGCCTTTTTGACACAGCTCCATATGATTTTAGGACTTCTTCAACTGATAATAAAAATGATTTTAGGAATTATTTGCCCTCTTTTAATAACTTCAATCACTGTAGTGCCACAACTTTGCACCGGTAAGGCTACGTAAGACATGACTATATTAGACTCTCTCATTCCATCTTCTGTATGTTTTTCATTTTGAGAAAATCATTCTATCTTCTATATATGTTACTTCCACTCTGTCTATTGTGATATTTCTATCTTCTCCAACCTTGTATCGCACATTTGTATTAACATTTGCCCTTTTACAACATTCATGCTATGGGTATGTTGAGCTTTAAAGGCATGATATTCATTCCCTTACTAAGGTCCCATACTGAAAGCTTAACATTTGTAGCCATATGACTTGACCATTCTCTTTTACGTTATGTTTATTTTGTTAGGTATCTTCATATCACATAGTACGTCTATATACTCCTTCATTTCAGTCATCCTATTTTAATTTTGTGTGTTACGTCTTCACTACTAAGCCTAGTTATCTTAGTTGTCTATATTTAAGTGTCACAACCTGACCTAATTCACTTCACTCTTTCTGTTTATCGGGGTTCAACTTGCAGTGCACATATTCTTCTTACTTATTCATAAAAAAACCTTTATTTCTAGGGTGACCTTTTTCACAGTTTCAATTTATGATGGACTCCTTCACTAGTTTCATCAATTAACACAATATTGTCAGCACATACCACCATGAAACCTCATCTTGTATACTACTGGTGAACTTATCCACAAGTGAGGTAAACGAGTAAAAACTCATGCCAGATCCATGGTTTAAGTCCCTACTTATTATTCTCTTTGATCTGTTTCTCAAATATCGTACTGCTGTTGCCCTGGTGTTACCTGCAAGCTATATGTAGCCCTAAGAAAATCGTTGTGAGGTTACTCTATGTTGGATGGCTCAACCATGGTTGATTTTCTATAGTTCTAGTGTGTGATCAAGAGTCGGATCCACATTTTGAGAAGAGAGGATGCAGTAACTTGTGTAGAATTCAAGGGAAAAGGGACAAGGAGGATTATAGCCAACCTGAACTATTTTGAAATTAAGGCAAAGTTGATTGATTATTATAGTATGTTTTTTCTACAATTTGCCTCTTTTACCCCCATCACTTGTCTAGACAATTTGAAGATTTAAGTAAACCTAATAATGAAATCCGAACTTCACCTAGAAAGTCGGTAAATGTAAATTGGGATTGGATGAGATGGGAACACTCATATCTTCTTACTGCTTTAACAAAGGAAAATGAAAATCACAACTTTCTTAAAGATCTAAGGGAACATATATTTCTTCGTGATCGGTGAAGTTTCAGTTGACTTATTGTATTTACATATCCAGGGGAGACACAACCCATGAAATGGGCAATGCGGTTAAGGGTGGCTTTGTATCTTGCACAGGCTCTCGAGTATTGTACAATCAAAGGGAGGGCACTTTATCATGATCTTAATGCTTATAGAATATTATTTGATGAAGTAAGTACCTAGTGCCATGGTCATTTATTTTGATGGTCATTGGTAAGTATCAAGTTTTACAGATTTAAGGATTTGAGTGCTTCTAATGATCTACCAACTGTCTATCTCTCAGGAAGGCGACCCCCGTCTCTCTTGCTTTGGTTTGATGAAAAATAGTCGAGACGGAAAAAGTTACAGCACAAACTTGGCATTTACTCCGCCTGAATATTTGAGGACAGGTACCTCTATATTCATATACATCATATTTTTAATTTGTAATTGTTAAAGGTAGTATATTGTTATTGTTCTTATTTTTTGAATGCTATGCTTTCCCTATTGTTTTCTATGTTCTCTTTACTTTTGTATTTTTCTTTTAACTGGTCTGCTGTGTGTTTGCTCAAGCCGAGGGTCTTTCGGAAACTACCTCTACCTCCATGCAATAGGGGTAAGGTTTGCATAGACTCTACCTTCCCCAGACCCCGCTTTGGGACTACACTGGGTTTGTTGTTGTTGTTAAAGGTAGTATATATTGAAATCAGGAACAAGAGTGCTGTGAAGTAATTACAACGGTGTTTCCCTACAAATGGTGTAGTGAAATATACATCATATATTGCATATATATATACACACACACACATACATATAAATACACACACATATAAGAGTTTACTGTCTTGCAGAAACTTTTCTCCTTGTTGCATCTATCTATCAGTAGCAGTTGTGTTACCGCTTTACCAGATATATACGTTATTGAAATTTCTTAAACAGCTAAAAGTGTTTGGAAGCAGAATGTAAAGTTTTCAAAACTCAATGGAGACACTAGGTGATTTTTTTTAATCAGTTTTAAAAAAAAAACTAGGTGATTCTTCCCATTTGACCTAGCCTTGGTGGACAGATTTACCTGTTACCTATTGTTGGGAGGTGGGAGGTGGCAGGCATCCCGTGGAATTAGTTGAGGTGCGCGAAAGCTGGCCCGGACACCGCGGTCATCCAAAAAGCAAAATGTTAAGCAACTAAGCAGGACATAAAATGCTGTTTGTCCACACACAACTACTTCTTTACTAATAGAATGGTGGTATCCAGGCCAACTTGCACGTACTGGACCAATTTAAAGATGAGTTTTTAAGCTATATACATCTTCGGTGTATAGAGTTTTTTACATTATCAGGACACCCAATAATATCTACCGGTAAGCCTGCCTAATATGTGGTATTTGTATTTACCTACTACAATAGGTAAAGGTGATTTGATGGTATAAAAATTTCTTATATTGCCAGTGTATATATCTTACATTCTTTAAAGATAAATGCTACTTTCCACCCACATACATAGTGATGAAACAGTCCACCTAGACTTGGCTAGAAGAGAACAGTACACCAGTGTCACCTCTGCTACAGTTTGATCTTTGTTCCAGGGATTAGTTACTTTTGTGGTCTTTGGAAATACCACTTATCTCTGCTGCATGAAGTAGTTTATAAATTTAGCTCCAAAATACTAAAACTACAAAGGCAAACTTTGACAAATAGCTTCTGTTGGTTGAACTTTTTAAATAGATAAAAGGAGAGTGATGCAGATGATAAGCTAATCTAACGGCCTTCCAACAAATATTTTTCACGGTTATTGGCCAAACTTGGAGCAATTGAGGTGAAGCATGCTAAAAAAATTTGAAAGACATAAAAAACCAAACATGTAGAAAGGCTAAAGTATTAGGTGATTTCTTCTCAACGGACAGTATTAGGCCAAGCCATGAGGTGAGGTCTCAGGTTCGAATCCCAGTGGTGACAAAAGACATTAGGTGATTTCCTTCAATTTGTCCAAGCCCCCCCGGACCCCGCGTGAATGCGGGATGCTTAGTGCATCGGGCTGCCCTCTACCATTTATCTATCAAAAAGCTTATATGGCAATATTTCTTAATAAATCATAATTAAAGAACTTCTCAAAAACTTTATATGTATACCAAATTACCAATCCCCAAGGCTTTGGTTCAAAAGGCAAAGGTAGTATAACGCCATATTTATGTTAGGTGCAAGTCACAAATTCAAATTTGATGTACAAAGCTTGATGTTTTGGTCACAAGGATATAGAGGGTTGATCTGTCATCCCCTGAGTTTCGGAACTGGTCATAAAAATAAATCAATTCTTGAGGAAGAGGAGGATCATGCATAATAATAGGTGCTACATGTGTAAGCATTTAGGGGAAGATGTAAATCGACCTGCCGACCCATTTTCAAGTGGTGAGCCAGTTATGGTTGATCATGTAGAATCTCTTTTAAATCCATCTGAAAGTCTTAAAGTGGCTATCAATCCATTCTTAGATTTACGTGGTTTCTCATTTCAGACTCTTGATGTCTAACAAGCATGGTTATATACTTGAACCTACTCCATTTATATTGAACATATAAAAGGTGACAGTCATAAACGACAATCTAAAAGTATGATGTGTCAAAGGACTTCTTTCTAAAGACCAGAGTACACTTGTATATAAGGTTTTACTGTACAACCCATGTAGTGCTTTGTGAAATAATACAAAGTTACTAGGTTAAAAAAAATACTCTGCTTGATGACCTTTTTTTTGAACTTGGTAACTTTGTATTGTATCACAAAACAATACATGGGTTGTATTGAAACCTTGTATTCAAGTCTACTCCTCACTTCACTTCTCTATGGTTAAATTGAGTCTAGAACATCAATAATAGAGATAGTGTCATTTGAGTATAACTGATTACACCAAAAAACTAAAAGAAGAATGCAGTTAAGTTTAACTTTTTGCACATTGTTCACTATGCTCTCAAAACATCTTGAATTCCTCTCTTTCCAGATAGCCCACCATATAGCACTACGGATAATTCTTCATCTACCTTTGTTCTATGCATGGACCCCTTCTTCCTCCCAACTCATTAAGGCCTCAGTCACTTTCCTAGGCATGGTCCAGGAAATGCCTTTTAAGGCTGAGAAATAGTCTCCATAGTTGTTGGGTGTACTTGCAATCTAAAAATAGATGGTTGATAGTCTTAGCTGTTTAACCACATAGGAAATACCTGGAACACAAGGTTATCCCTCTCTTTTTTTTGAGAAGGTTAACTGGTACAAGGTTATCCCTCTCTTCATGACATTGTCCAGTGTAAGAACTGCTTCCTTAGCCATTAACCATACAAAGCATGAAACTTTTGTGAGGTATCCTGCTCTCCATGACAGTCTTTGCTTGATGACCTTGGTTTTTGTTATTTTACACTTCCCCTCCCTTCTTAAGAGGAAGAGGGGGGTTTAGGGAGGAGCCGGGTGATTTTGCTGCCTCTTGCCTGTTCCCATTAGATTGTTTGATTATATTTCTTTGTTGACTAGAAAGTTGAAGGACTGCCTTCTTTACAAGCAACTTTTACCTTTGTGGCATTGGTTTGTTCATTTAGCTAGTTGCTGTAATCTATTAGGAATAATTGCTTCATTAATCTCTATGACATTAATAATATTTCTGGCTATGCGTTGTTAAACTTATTATGGTTCACTCTGTTATTCTGAAATTTTTGTAGGAAGAATCACCCCGGAGAGCGTTATGTATAGCTTCGGGACACTCTTGCTTGACCTTCTCAGTGGAAAACATATTCCTCCAAGCCACGTATGCTCTTTTCTGCTAATTGAAGATGATATTGCTTTACGTTCTTTTGGGACAAGAAAACATGACGTTTTTAGTGCTTCTTTCGTCCTAGTTTATGTCCGATCCATCTTTTATATGAATGAGAGAATCTTTTTGATCTAAGGCAGTTATGAGTTTGAAGACTGTTGATTAGGAGAGGTAGCAATTTTCAATTTGTTTGAGCTCTGGAGATACTGATACTCTTTCTTCACCTACCCCAGAAAAAGAAAGGATTTGATGCTTATTCCTGCTGTGAGCTCCAGTTAACTCTATCTGGCTGCATTTTATCCCATGGAGGGCTGGGCCAAAATTACTGGTTTAATGTTGCCTCATACTGGTTTGCACCTCATTTTAGACAGGCAAAACAGCAGTAGGATGCAAGAACGGGAAGGGAAATATTGTTAATATATGGGCTCTCTGAGTGCCTGACACACAACTTATAATATAGTTCCCTAAATAGAGAAATCCTGGCTGTTTTGTTCTCCCTGTATGCAGTGGACACACTGGAGCTGTTTTTACAACAAAACTCAGTTCTAATTTCTAGACTCTCATAGTTCATGGCTGTCTTCGTTGACTAGGTTCCTAGAAGAAACCATTACCAACACCCCATGAACATCTGATTCCTTTTCGTCTTTTCCTATTCCCGCCTCTCCTATTCTTTGGTAAACTATCTTGTTCAATCTCAGTAGTGATGCTTAGACTGCTCGTTGGAAATTATCTGAACAGTCTGAATCATGTTGATTCGATAATTCGTATCATATAATTTTATAGTTCTTACCTGTAAAAATGAAAATGAGAACTTCAAGTTTGGCAGAATAGCGTTGATCAGGCATCAAATTCAATTTGGTTGTGTGTGTGTTTCGGTTGGGGGGGGGGGGTGTTCACTGATTGTTGAAGTCAAGCGGTGCTACAGCGACTAAATGGTTGTAAAGTAGGATCAATTATATCAGAACTGTTTATGATAAAGGATTTGTGGTTGTTGGCCAGTTACTCGTGAACTGTTTTTTTTGCTGTGCTTGTCCCTTCTAATACTGTATCTGTTTTTGTCAGGCCCTTGATCTGATTAAAGACCGGAATCTTCAGATGCTTACGGATTCTTGCTTGGAAGGTCAATTTTCTTCTTCTGATGGGACTGAATTGGTAAGGATAGCGTCAAGATGTCTGCAATACGAGCCACGTGAGCGGCCAAATCCAAAGTCGCTGGTTGCTGCTTTATTTCCTCTTCAGAAAGAGACCGAGGTTTTGTTTTTTCTTGTTCTGGTGTTACTATCTATTACTTATCTTTAGTTTCTGCTGAGTTTGATATTTGTTTTTCTACCTGCGTGCTCTTCTTTCTCTTTTTTTGATCAAGTAAAACTTTCTTTAGTTGGTGTACAAGGATGCTAAATGTACGGAAGGAAAGGACTCACAAGTAAAATTGGATTTGACAATATCCGAAAAATGATTTACATCAACAAGCTTACGGCACCTAAATAGGTTCATAAATAGGACCCCAAGATTTTTGTCTAGTGGTAAGAGGGAAACATATGATGTGTGGATTCGGTGCACATCTCAGGTTTGAACACTACCACAGACCAAAGCTGGGGTAAGTGGAGAGGGGTAGAGGCCTCCCCCCATTATTCGCGAAGTTTCAAACTTAGGGCCTGTAGCCCTCGGGGGTTTCTTGGTATCCAAAGAAAGAAAAAAGGTTCATATGACGGCTTGCTTTGAAAAAAGGTTCATTAGACAACTTGCTTTCCAAAAAGGGGGACTGAGGTTTCCACTCCTTCAAAAATGTCTTCTGTTCCTTCCTCTCCATATTGTCTAAAATATCCCGCTGGGGATGGATTGCCATAGCTCTTTTGTTCTGCTTGTGTGCTTTTCCGGTTTTAGCTTTCAGCTTTTGTTTCTGCAGCTATTTTCTTTTTATAAGTTTGCCCTGCGAGCTGCTTTTTTTGTGGAGAGCTCTATAAGGGCGGGTCCATTATCTACCAAGTTTAGAAGGCTGTGATTGGTTCAAAGGGCGGGTCACAGACAGATTTCTCGGTTATAAAAAAAAAACAGTGAAAGTAAATATGATAAAGCAGTTTGGTAGACATTATATTGTGGATGGTCGTTAGTCAGAAGCTGATACGTTGTGGCTGAATTCCGTTAGGTGTGTGTGACAACTAATAAGCACACACTGATTGTGATATGTCCTTTTGTTATTTTATAATGGGATCACTCATAAATTTCCCTGACATAAAAATTTGCAGTGATTTCCAGTTTGTTTGAACAGGAAATTTAGTAAAGGTTAACACATGAAGTGTCTTGCATTGGGTGTGGAAGTTGTTATTGCCGTCAGTGGCGTACTGTTTCCAAGTTTTTGTTGCGAAAAATATGATTTGTAACTATACCATTGTAAAATATTTAGTGCCTAATGCTCCCACGGATTCAGTCTCTTAGTAAGAACACAATGTGAGTTTGAACCTTGCTGTGAACAAGGCCTTACATTTAAGTGGAGAAGGGTACAGGGGATTCAAATATCCAGCTAGTTTCGAACCGTATACCAGCTGGCCGTTGGGGATTTCTTGATTATCAAAAATAATATTGAAAGCCTAATTTAATGCTTTTATGTATCTATTCACTTTCCTTCTGGCGTATCGAGTCACTTGAAGCAGTAAAAGGCTATCTGTACAATATATACGAGGATTGCTTGATGCCCATTGTACACTCGTGATGCAACATTGGTGAATGCATTTAATTCTCTGTTAATTTGGTCCTAGTCTGTATTAGTTAAGTTAGTAAAAACAGTAATTTGGATAAGGTAAGAAACATTTTAGGTTATATTATTGTCCCTAAATATTTATTTTCTATACTGACTGTAAATTGTCAGAGATCACATTAACGATAGAATTTAGCCATAATGATGTTTTGGTTACTTGTTTTCCAGGTTCCTTCTCATGCTTTGATGGGTATCTCACGTGATGGTGGAACTATGCCTCTGTCTCCACTTGGTGAAGCCTGCTTGAGAATGGATCTAACAGCCATCCATGAGATTTTAGAAAAGCTTGGGTACAAAGATGATGAAGGAGCAGCTACTGAGGTTTGTCTATCAGTAATTATTTTGACGAATCGATGTCCTCATCTTGTACACACATTCCCTTTCAGTGTTTTATCTTCAACACATTGAGTCTATGAGGATCTTTTATTCTCTTATCCATGCAGTTGTTTTACATGTGTGCATGAGAAGGGGCCTCACATTTTTTTCCACCTTCCTCTTATCCCTTTTCTATGATTTGGTTCGTAGTGATTTGTTTCGTATTAAGGAATCCTAACAACCAGAGAGCTTCTCGATGCTGTTTTAAGTTTAAGAAGGTTGTTATACATATTTTAACTGCTACAAAAGGTTATAAGTAGAGAATCTCATCCAAAAAAATCAAATTAGATCAATGTTGTGCCTTCATCTTGAGAGGTCGTCCTGATGAGTGGATTTTTCAAAGCAAATTGATTTGAATTTTGTCTAAACAAGTGTGTCCTCTAGGACAAATAACCCATTGCAAAGGAAGTTCTCAGAAATAGGGTTCACAGATGATGCGGTGCGGTTGCGGGGCAGACCCACTAATATTTCAGCCCGCCCTGCATAGTACAATTTGTTGTTTTCTACCCACCCCACATAATTTGTTGTTTATATGTACCAGTAGTTTTAAAACTTCATTTATACAAGTAATTTTTTATAATTCTCTGTCCCAATTTCTGAACTCATATATTTACTCCACTTTTTTTCCTTCTAGAGAAGAAAAAAGATAGGAAAAAATTCAAATGTTAACCCGGAAAAAAAAAAGGAGACGTGAACTCACCTCGCCCCACCTGTTGCCTTCCTTAAAAGTCAGAAACAGTGGAGAAAAATATGATGTACTTGTGGCTTACTTCTTTTACTTATTACCTTAAGTTCCCAATGCCTATTGAATAATTGTGCTCACTTCTCCAACATGTGAGACACTTTGGAGAGGAAGTTACTCGGGTGTTAAACAATTTTCTTTTGGTAACTTATTGTATGTTCATATGGTAATCAAATCCAAGTTATTGTACATTTTTTGAGCCAATTATCAAAGTCTCATGATAGCCACACTTTTTTAATGTTGCTTGCAGCTTTCATTCCAGATGTGGACAAATCAGATGCAGGAAACGTTGAACTCCAAGAAAAAGGGTGATGCTGCTTTCAGGCACAAAGATGCTAAGGCCGCCATCGAATGCTACACACTGGTAGGAAATTCGCGGTCCTCTTTGATAGGTTCAGTTGCCACGGGTTATAATACTTTTAATCATCTCACTTGGGTTTGAATATGAGTAGCAAGACTGTTCTTGCAAACTTGAGGTTCTGAGTTGGTACTTTTCAGATGTGTGTTCTTAGACGAGATAAATGTTTGTAGTCTAAAACTTTATACATTCAATAAAGTAACAAAATGGTCTAAAGAGATGATAACATGTTCTCGAGATTATTAATGAGTGCTTAGAAGAGTAGATCTAATCTATTTAAAGTGCATCACTCATTTAATACTTGGGTTGGTTTTGCAGTTTATCGATGTTGGAACCATGGTTTCCCCAACTGTGTATGCACGGCGTAGTCTGTCCTATCTCATGAATGATATGCCACAGGAAGCCCTCAATGATGCAGTACAGGCACAAGTAATATCTCCTGTATGGCATGTTGCTTCGTATTTACAAGCTGCTTCTCTTTTTGCACTTGGAAGGGAAAATGAGGCACAAATTGCACTTAAGGAAGGTTCTGTTCTTGAAGAAAAGAAGAACAGAAATTCCTGAAAGTGGCGAGTTGAGCCACTGTGATCGTTATTTAATTGCTCCATTGCTAATGGGGTTTGGACATGGATCACAAAAGTTCACTGGGAAGAGGCTATTCAATCTATTGCCTCGTGCATGCGATCATTAAGTAGGTTTGGTTTACTTCAGAGCATTCTTTTGCTACATATAATTGGATGGGGTTGGTTTTGGTCACAGCTTTTGTGGACAGGTTATCCTAAGCGCTCCGGTTGAAATGGATTGACATTTTCCAATAAACAAACTATTCTCTGGGGATAATCAAAATGCCATTGGTTCCTTAAGGATCCAACGTCTGTGGAAAAAAAAAAGGAAAGCTGGAGATACTTCCTGTGCTGTAATTTATGTACAGTGCTATTTAGCTGCTCAAATTGTTTCGTTTCTCTCTCTCCGTCTTGTTAACTTCTTCTCGAAATCATCCGTCTATGTCTTTCTCTCTTGGAGTTTGAGGTCAATATCCTTTCTTTGTGGTAGTAATTTTACTTTTGCAGTGCTTATGTTAAGTAAGTAAAACTTGTAACTGGTCTAACTTTCTGAATGTTGTTTGTAAGGTTTGAATCTTTATGTCAACAATTTATCAGTTTGAATGCTTTTGTGGATAATTATTTGTACAGATGGTAGCTCATTCATATATTGTTGAAATTTAAGTTCTCGTCTTTTTAATTTAGTTATATTGCCTCATATAGGTTGAGCGGATGAAGTGTTCTCCCCTTGTATATTGTGTTAGGTTAATTCTCACGGCAAGGTTGAATTTCGTGGTTGAGTTAGACCTAAGATCTAATTTTTTAAAGAAAAATCAAGTGTAAGGTCGATTTTCTTACCATAGTATAAGAGTTGGGGTGTGCTTGGTACGGAGGAAAATGCTTTTCAAATTTTATTGCTTTGTTGGCAAAAAATTTCTGAAAATATTTTCTCTAGAAAAAACAAGTTTCTTACTTAAAGAAATAAAAGAAAATGACTTTCTTAATGGAAGTAGCGGAAATAAGTTTGTGTATTGCATACTTATTGAGAATTAAGGGTATCAACTATTTCTTGTTTGTCTTGATTGGTTGGTCGTTGCAAACATTAATCAAAGCAAAATATCTTAGTTTTATTAAAAAAAAATGGTTTAGGATTTGGTGGTAGTAGTTTGCATGAACTCAAGACGTTAATCCTTGTCTAATAAATTTTCTTAGGAATAAGTTGAATTTGCATGATATAATCCATCGATCTTATCTAAATATCTCATATGAATTTGGTAAAATCATATTGATATATGGGGAATTTTTGCAAATAATCATTATAATAAATTTAATTATGCTTCATAGCTATAGTTTGCATATTTACGTGTTATAGCTATAATTTGAACTGTCTATAATTCATGGATTTGTATAGTTTGCGGGTGAGTTGTATAATTCTATTGTTGCTCTTCTGTGCACCACAATTTTTGGCTTCAAAATTATCTATTAACAAAAAGATCTATATTATATTATGTACACAAATAAAAGTACTATTATTAACCCTTTTTAAACTCTTTAACAAAATCCCAATAGAGTACTCATGAATTCTAAATTCTCATTTCTTTTTAAAAAAAAATGATTTTAGGAAAAATGATATAGTAATAATATACATTAAAACATCCATGAAATTTTAAAACTTCATGAATGTTTTTTATAAAATAAGTCTTTGATCTTTCTCCAATGAAAGTACCATGACTTTGAATTTTTTTTTCCTTAACTTTGATTTTTTTTTAAAAATATTCACAATGAAAATTTATGCAACAAATGACTCCCTTCTTTTCTTTAAATTTGATGTTGTTTCTGGACTTCCTTTTCTCATCATAGCTGCAAATTCATCATAATTAATTCGACCATCCTGCACAATATGAATTAAAAAATTAGAGTTTAAATTTTACGCACTAATATATAAAAACATGTGTATAATTAAATAATTTATATGGTTATTATAAGTATATAATAATTATGATAAATATTGATTGATAATCTGATAAAAATGGGAGTGTTTCAAATTTTACATTATTTGAGTCAACTTCAGCAACAATATCTTTTATGTCCTTTCCATCATCCATACCAAATTCTCTTAAAGCTTGCTCTAACTCTTCTACTGTAATGTACCTGAAAAAATTGGAAAAAAAAATTAAAAAATTAAAAATTAAAAAATTAAAATCTAGGAGAAAGTAAAAAAAATAAATAAATTAAGATTTGGATACTAAATAATTAAGATTTTTTATTTTTGGATCATATTTGAATATATAAGATTTGCTTTTTTAAAAAAATTAATAAATATTAATTTATTTAAATACTAAATTAATCTAGTATTGTATCAATTAAAAAATTATATGGTGGTTGGTGCTGATAATGGCTAGCAGTGGTGTTGTGGGTATCAATTAGGGATGGTGTGTTAGTTAATGATGGTGTTGTGGATAGTAATTAGTTGTGGGATAGTAATTAGTTGTGGGATAAAGATCCGGTCAAGTATAATTAGGTCAAGTAATGTTTAATGGCCTTATAGATTCATGCCATGTGTACTATATAATAATTTATGGTTGAGATATATTTAAATTATATACTCATCTTAATAATAAAAATAACAAAGCTGTCAACTATTTTTATTTTTAAAAACTATCAAAGAAAGCAATTAAGTGTACCCAAGCTAATATTTTCAAGGAAAAAAATTAAGATTGGCGGGTATGCAGATCGAGAGTTGACGATAGGACTCAATTTGATAATGCAAATACTTTCAATCAGGTATATTAAATTATCTTTTTCAATCTTAATTTTTTTTTTTTGAAAATATTAGCTTAGGTACATTTAATTGGTTTATTTAATAGTTTTAAAAAATAAAAATAGTTGACAACTTTGTTGTTTTTATTATTAAGATGAGTATATAATTTAAATGGATCTCAACCATAAATTATCATATAGTACACATGACATGAATCTATAAGGCCATCAAACATTACTTGACTTAATTATACTTGACCGGATCTTTATCCTTAGTTGTGGTAGTGTCTAGCAGTAGTGGGTGATGGTGGTAGTTGGTGTTGACGGCTAATAGTTGTGGTGGATGATAGTGATAGCTAATGGTGATGGTGAATGATGATAGTGGTTTGTGATATACAATAGTGACAATGATGATGACTGTCGATATTTGTGGTGGATGATAGTGATAGCTAATGATTGTAAATGGTGGCTAGTGATGATTATGACCGAGGTGATGGTCAACAACGACAATAGTTAATAATAGTGGGTGATGACGATAGCAATGAATAAATTGAATGAAGGAATTGTCATCTTTGAAGAAATTTTTTATAAACATCAATGATATTAAGACATTATTATAAATTTTAATCATTCAGATATATTTAGTCCGATTCAAGTATACCATAAACACAAACACATGAAACTTACCCACTATTATCCTTGTCAAAATATTGGAATGCTGTGTAAAGATGTTCTTCTTTGTCCATTCTGTTCATGTGCATTGTTGATGTAATAAATTCTTCATAATCTATGGTTCCATTTCCATCAGCATCAGCCTAATTTATTAATTTTTCAATGTATACAAAAATAATAATTAATATATTAGAATAAAGAAGTAACTTGCAACTTTTTTTCCATAATATTTACTGCAAAAAAGATTTACTTTTGCAAGGGTTAATATATACGCTAACATCTACTTCCTTAGTTTACTTGTCCACTATACTAAAAATATATTTTCATTTTTATTTGTTATTTTTAACATATTGAGAGAGAAAACATTTTTTAATGATTTGCCTTCAATGACATTAATTGCTTATTTCTAAAAAAAAATTCATGATCTAAGATTATACATCAATTATTTTTTAAGAGACGTGCAAAGTCCAAATTGAACAAGTAAAAGTGAATGGATAAATTATATTTTTAATAATTATACATTAAATTTTTTGATTTATATATATATATATATTATTTCGAGTAAAGTTGTCGTGACACAATTTTTATATTCCAAACCATTTTTTTGGGTGTCGTTTGCTATACATTATAAAGCTTGACTACTTGAACTGATTTCAGATGGATTTTTAAAAAATACGATAAATTTTAAAATTTGTCCCGTCTTTCAATATCAATAATTATATTTTTTATCAATAGAACAATCTCCATTTTAATTAGATATCGATCGATTCAACACCGATAAATTCCAAATTTTAGGTCTTTTTAAAAATTCTAAACTAAGTCAATTGTAAACTTGCCAAGTGCATGACTAGCTATCACTTGTAATTTAGGAAAAAAAGGTTTTGAATATAAAAATAATAATTTTGTGTTTGACATAAAGAATTTAATTAGAGGACTTACAGCTTCCATTAATTGTTGAATTTCATAATCAGATAATTTAGTTCCTTGTTTGGCAAGTCCTTGTTTTAGCTCCTCAAGTGTTATTGCTCCACTACTATCAGCATCCATACTTTTGAACATTTGCTTTAATCCCATTATTTCTTCCTCTGATAAACATCCTGCAATAACCTATAATATATATTCTCTCCAAGTAAATATTTTTGCTTCACATAAAAAAAAAATTAAGGTGAAATTATATAAATACTAAAAGAAGAGTGTATTCACAACATTTTATGTAATTTTTCATGATCTTGAAAATATTCAGGGAGAAATTTTCTTGAAATTTTACTTTGACGTAATATTTATGCTTTAACTTCAAATGAAATATATGCTTTTATATAAAATAAGAAAAAGGGATTCGTTATCGGCCGAAGAGAAACTTTCTTGAAATTTTACTTTGATGTAACATTTATACATCAATTTTATATGAAATATGCTTCTATTTAAAAGGGGAAAAAAGGGTTTCATTACCCGAAGAACAGCTTTCTTGAATATGCTTCTATTTAAAAGGGGAAAGAAGGGATTCATTACTCGGAGAGCAATTTTCTTGAGATTTTACTTGATGTAACATCTATCGATCAACTTTAAATGAAATATGCTTCTATTTTAAGAGGGGGGGGGGGGCGAGGGATTCATTACTTGGGGAGTGACTTTCTTAAAATTTTATTTTGACGTATCATTTATACATCAACTTTAAATGAAATATGATTCTATTTAGAAGGGTAAAAAAAGGATTTCATTAGCCAGAGAGCAATTTTCTTGAAACTTTATTTTGACGTAACATGAATAGATCAACTTTAAATGATTAATATGCTTTGATTTAAAAGAGAAAAGAAGGGATTCGTTACCCGGAGAGCAACTTTCTTGAAATTGTTCATAGCTCTAAATTGTTTGAGTCTACTCAAAACAGCATTGTCAAGTGGTGTATCTGGTGCATCTCCATCCTCCTTGATCCACGGATGATCTGTATTCATATACACATTTATTCATAAATCAAGTAAATGCTCCAATTTATGATTTTTTTCATCTATATGTATTTATTTATTTTCCAGTATATATCATGTTCAAATTATACGTCCAAATGTGACACCCTTTCCTTTTTAGTCCGTTTCAAAAAGAGTGTCATCTTATTATAATTAGTAACAATTTAATTTTAAAATTCCTCTATTACCCTTAACGAAATGATTTACAGTCACACAAATATCTAAGGATTGTTATAGACTACAAGTTTCAAAAGTCTTGCTTTTTTTTCTTAAATACCGTGACAAGTCAAATAATGTCACGTAAAATGAGACGGAGGGTGTAACATATACTGTAGTATTTAACTTACTTAACACTTGGATTGCTGTCAACCTCTGTTTGGGATCTGAAGTCAACATCTTCCTAACAATATCTTTGGCACCATGTGAAATTGCAGGCCATGGATCACTTGAAAAATCAATATGTCCACGCAAAATTGCATTGAATATTCCATGTTCAGTTTCTGAAAAAACAAATTAAAATCATCATTCACTAATTAACCCCTAATTAATCTTATTTGTTAGGGTAAGGCCGTCCTTATCAAGATTTTTTTCATATCCAAGACTTGAAATCAAAATTCTGATTAAGAGAGTGATGATAGTAATAGTATATAAATACCTGCCCAAAAAGGAGGAACACCAGAAAGAAGAATATATAACATAACCCCAACACTCCATATATCAACTTCTGGACCATATCTTCTCTTCAATACTTCAGGTGCAATGTAATATGCACTACCCACTATGTCCTTAAACACATCTCCTTTACAACACAAAATTAAAAACAAAAATTGAATATTAATAGAGGAGTATAGTTTTATGTATTTACAAAAATGAGATAAAGAGCACTAACAATTTATTTTTTTGTCATTTTACTATATTATATTATAGTGTCTGAGCTAGTTCGTGTGCACACCTGTTACATCTCACTAACGCATGCACGAGATAATTTTATTCACCAGATGTCCAAGCTAGCTAGTTCGTGTGCACACCTATTACATCTCACTAGCCAATGTGCCAGATAATTTTGTCCACCAGAACTTAGATAGAGTAGAAGAAATGACTAGTGTGTTGTCTATGCTAGGTTCCCTTTGCATCTCTCATGGTTTTCACTTATTGACCACTAGGTCACACTAGCCCTTGGTCGGCCCTACCTGACTAACTATCAAACGTCTGAATACTTATCTTTCATCATTAAGGGTTTGTTTGGTATGAGAGATGGGATAGATAAAGTTATCCCATCATATATATGAGATAACTTATCTCAGTACAAATGATGGGATAAAAGCCAATTTCATAGATTAACGTCTAATCCTTAGAGTGAGTTGATTTTGAATGAAAACAGGTTTCATCCCGACTTTCATCGGGGACAAGTATGGTTTTAGGCCGGTCAATACAATGAGTGGGTTCCTTAAATCCTCACCAAGCTACTGGCATTGCTAAATACAACAGATGCAAAAGTGACTAAAGAAGTCAGAGATATCCTCAACCAGATGCATGATAATAAAATGTATATTTATCTTGGGATTACTATATATCCCTTATACCAAACGACCCCTTTAAGGCACTAGTGCTATAGACATGCATAGTAACTATCTGTCAGCATATAAAAGTTAAATTGATCTGCGTACCTTGTTTATAAAAGACGGAAAGACCAAAATCGGTAGCCTTGAGAGGTGAATCCTCATCTTTATTAAGAAGGAGAAAATTCTCAGGCTTGAGATCTCTATGAATAACACCCATAGAATGACAAGTATGTACAATTTGAACAATAGTTCTAAGCAAAGTAGCAGCAGCACGTTCAGTATAATGTCCTTTAGTAATAATCCTATCAAAAAGTTCACCACCAGCACATAATTCCATAACCAAATGTACTGAATGTTTGTCCTCATAAGCACCTTTAAGTTCAACAATATTTTGTTGACCTGTTAAATGATGCATTATTTGTACTTCTCTTTTAACATCTTCAATATCTTCTTTATTAACCAATTTCCTTTTTGCTATTGTTTTACATGCAAATTGTTCACCATTTTGTTTGTGTGTACATAAATGTGTAACACCAAATTGACCCCTTCCTAATTCTTTACCTATGGAATATGTTTTTCTAACATCTTCCATTGGTCTTCCTAATACTGGACCTATAGGGGATTTTTTGGATGGTTTTGAAGAAGGGTCAGGAGATTTTGTTGGTGTAATTGAATTATTGTTATTATTACAACTTTTTGATTGATCATCATTGGATTTTTCTTTACTCATAATATGATCATCATGATCATCATCAATAGGTTGGCCCCTTGAACAACAGTTCCCCATTTGTATTAGGGGGACTAAGCTAAAAGGGCAAAATAAATTAGTATGAAGATGATGAACAAATAATAACAAAGAGAAATATGAAAAGAAAAAGAGAAAAGAGAAAGAGAGTTAATCTAGGAGAAAGAAAAAAGATAAATGAGTGAATGCAAGAGAGAGAGAGAGTAAGAGGAGTAAACTTTGCATTTGAATATTAGTTAGAGGTTGAGAAAATGTCTTTCTTCTTTTGACTTTGAATTCACTAGTCGATAAAATATACCATGTCATCTTATCTATATTGTCTTCTTTTAAGGAATTGACATTCAGAATAGTATTTAATAAAATTAATTATAAAAGTATTATAAGGTATGTGTATAATAAAAAGAATAAATGTAAAATTTGAATAAAGTACTAAATTAATCTAATATTATATTCAATAAAATATTGTGAAATTTAATATGGTAATTGGTGGCAGTGATGACTAACGTTGGTGATTGTGTGTATCAATTTGGGATAATAGTAATTGATGATGATGGTTGTGGGTAATATCTTATGGTGAGGACTCATGAACTCATCTGTTAGCTGATCGGATCTATACTAACAATGGGCCTAAAGATGTGCGTCAGAACCTATATTATCAAACAATATAGGCAGAAAGTATGCAGTCAGTATTTTAAATGTACTAAGTATGGAGAAAATGCATAAACAACATGATATCGGAAGATACTAAATCTGTAAAACATGTTGATGCAATGACTAGGTAAAATAATACGAAGTTGAGATATACTGATTTGAAATACATGAGTACAAGGTCATGCAATAACTGGAAATTTGATTGTGGGAGATACTAAAATCGACATAAACCATGTGAGTTACTACATGGATTTCAATGTACTTCTCCTACATTGAAAAGAGAGTGTTCAATACTTGCCAAGGTAAGAACCTGATATTCGAGCTAAGGTAGATCCACTAGCTAATGTCTATCTGAGACAAATTCTACGATGGCACGTATAGTTCTGGAACTTAATGATTGCTACTAAAGGTCTACTGACGCTAAACAAAAATTTCCATCCCTAAGGTCATTCGGTGCTAAGTATACTCCCAACAAAAACAAACATAATCTAGTAACAGTAATAATCTGACACTACTAAATCATGTTGATAACTGATAAATACTGAATAGGCTATAAATCATGATAACATAACAAATTTGAAAGATACTTTATCTGAAAGCATGTAAATCATGATATATGAAAATATACTGAGAGATACTTTATCCAAAAGCATCATAATTCATGAAAATCTGAAACATGTATCTGAAAATAGCATAATCCTGATCATGAAAAATACTTGTTTGCTATGAGTTCATGAAAATATCATTGAAAATATTAAATTATAATCAAAATCATGCAATTAAAGATCAATCATGAAGAAGAAACTAAATCTCAATAAGAACTCGTGAAAATAATAGAAACTCTAGTTTTAGAGAAATTATAACTTAAGAAATTGAAGTTTCTTTGGGACTCAATGGGTGAAGAAGAATCCATTAATGAAGTTCTCACATACCTGAAGTAGAAACCCTAACTTGTCTTGAAGCTTTGGAACCCTAACTTTCTTGAGGGGGAAGACTTGAGATGGAAGAAATTTGATTTGGGATTGACATTAGATTCTTTAGAAACCACTTAAACTCACTTAGAATAGGCCAAAACGACATAGTACGAGAATTAAAAGAGTGAGAAAATACCCAAATAACCCTGATTAAAATTTGACGGAAGAACTCTATCTACGAGGACATCTACGATCCATGATTTCATTTACGGACCCTGAAATCCTGTCCATAGAAATCAGAAAAGAAACCCTGGATTTCTGAACTTTCAATCCACGAGACCCTTTTATGGTCCATAGAAAGTTTTACGACTCATCATGGGCATCCATAGAAACATAAACTTGAAATTACAAGGTCTTTGAACAATGATCTACGAGACCCAAACCACGACTTATAGTCCTTTGTACAACTCTTACTGTTGGCTCATAGAAAATAATCTGGGGTTATGAATCTCTGAGGTTTTAGGACTTGGTCTACGAGGCCTATTCACGACCCATAAGCACATCCACGATCCTTAACACATCTCGTGAACATTAAATCAATTTTCCTAAAATCTGAAGTATCATCTACATACCCATTTCACAATCCGTAAAATTTACGACCTGTAATTCCCAAAAATCTGCAAACTTTAAATTTTCTGCACTTTTCCTTATTTTATTTGAGCTATACATTTACGAGGTGTTACAATTCAAGCAGGTCATAAATGATTTGGAATCACTAAAAGAAATCTTTAAACGCCAAAAATAATAGTACAACACAGAAAAATGACCTAGAGGATCATTACAACCCTAGAAAAAAAATATTGGATTACAAATTAGAAAAAAAAGAGTTACAATAAGGCGCTTGGGCCCCTACACCTTGGCCTTGCCTTTAACGTTTTTTTTGACGTTCGTTAAGGGACAAAGAGCAAAGGTAAGGGGCCATGCGCCTTTGCCCCTTTGATTTCATCCCTAATTTATTTGGCGTTTTAAAAATTTGACAACAATTTCTTATTCTTTTGTCTTTAGACTTCAATATTTTCTCACTTAATGAATATTTTCTTTTATTAAAGTTCTAATAATTAGAAATTAAAAAAAAATAAAATATATATTTTAACCTTATATTAAAAGATAAGGTCGAATGAATTAGCTTCATCAATGATAGAAAAAAAGAGGCTAAAGTATTCGTTACCCCCCTGAACTTGAAGCTTTTTATTTGGTGTACACCTAAATTATATTCCATTTTAATTACCCCCCAAACTTGTTTATTCCTCCATCGCGTACACCTTTTTTGTTCACGCGCGACAGCTGGCAAAAGTGGTGATGTGGATTTCCACCTGGATAAATAATAGTCACCCAGATAAATTAATATGGCAAAAAATAAATATCAAACATTCATTGTTTAAAAGTTATTTTTGAATAAGGGCTGATTTCGCAAAACTCCTTCTAGATTTGAGTTTTTTTAGACGTGAAGTTGGTCGATTAAATTTCAAATTTGTCTGAAATTCTTACCAAGTAAGTGTTAATCTTTGTTTCCTTTACTTTTCATTTACATTTTGCCCTATTTTTCATTTAAACTATGCCAAATATTAAAGAAAAATGAAGATTTTACATTTTTTTACCGTTGTAGCTTTATGATGTGGCAAAAAATCACTTCCTCACGCGCCTAGTAGAGTGTGTTGTCAATTTCTACGCCAGGTGGACAATAAAGGTGTATGCGATGGAGGAATAAACAAGTTTGGGGGTAATTAAAATGAAATATAGTTTAGGTGTACACCGAATAAAAAATTTCTCTAATGTTGACATACATTAGAGAAAAAAAAAAAGTTTGCCCATTTCCTAACTTAATTAAAATGCTTATTATTTTTAAATAATAAATAAAATAAAAAGGAAAAAATTAGATGAGGTCCATTTTTTTTTTTCAATTGAACTGAAAGTCAAAACTCAAAAGTGATTGCAATGGAATCTTTATCCAATTTTGATCACAACTAATAGAGATTTACTCAACAATTTGATTCAATGGAGTTTTTCCTCAGACCTCAATTTTTGATTCCCTTGATTTCGGTGCTTGCTCTTTTCCCTCTTTCCGAATCCAACAATTACCAGGTATTTCTTCTCTATTTAATTTGAATTTTCAAGATATATTTATTAAATATGATGAAAAGTTTATTGATTTCTTAGTAACATGATTTTTTGACACTTATTTTGTGATGAAGAAAGTAATAATTTGGAAATCGAAGTTGTGTTTGGACATGAATAAAAGTTGAATTTTTGTGAGGGAACATCATCATTTCACTTCAAAGACTCCTCAAATGAGTTTCTCAATCTTTCAAACAATGATGACCAAACGATTAGTAGATAAAGTTTGAATTATGACTTTTTGACCACTGTACTAGACTGTCCAAGTAGTGTATCTTTGACAGATTAATGAAATGAAATCTGGTTGAATCCTTTTTTTTTCTTTCTTTCACTGTGGTGTTCGGGCCAGCTTTCACGCACATAGACTAATTCCATGTGATACGTGTCACCTTCCACTAGCAATAGGTATCAGGTAACTCTGTACACTAAAAGTAGGACAATCTATGTTTGCTCGGACTCTTCAAAAATGTCGACGGGTGTGTGTCTGATTCTCCAAAAGTAGGGTATTTCTGGAGAATCCGACACGGGTGCGGCATCAAGAGTGAAGAATAATTACCTAATATTTTTTGTCTCCGCTGGGATTTGAACCTAAGACCTCACCACTGTTGAATCTTCGGGTGGTTTTCTAATAAGTTGACTTGTTTCATTGTTTTGTTTCTGTTTTTAGTACTCGATGAACTGTTCCAGATTTTGTGGATGAACTTCCATTTGAATCGTGATAGATGATTAAGATTTAGGAATATGAACTGTAGTATGTAAAGTTTGAGGAGTAAAGAAAATAAATAGAATATTCTGCCTTTCATATCAATGTCAAGCAGTTCCTTTTTTTGAAGGATGGTTTAAAATCTAAATCCTTTTTATCTTTTGCAGTTTTGTGATGCCACAAATATTTATGGAGATTCTGAGTGCAATGTTATGTCGTCGGTTTCATCAAAGATACTGATAAAAGGAGGAACTGTAGTGAATGCTCATCATACGGAGGTTGCTGATGTGTATATAGAAGATGGAACAATTGTGGCGGTGCAGCCTAACATTAAGGTAATTGTTGAAGTTTCTCTATTTGGTTTGAGTTTTCTGAATTGACTGGGAAGTGAATAATAGTTGGGCCTCTTGTCTATTGTGATTGATCTCTGAGCTGATAGCTGAATTTGATGCCAATTATTGTTCTTAATTCATTTGTATCTAGCCACATTTTGTTCTTATTAGGTGGAATAACAAAAGGGTTTAGCAAATATTCTGTTAACAATCTGATCAAACAGAAAACGTTTCTCGTATGTGAAAGTTTGACTGGTATAATTCTGAAATAAACCCTGGTCCCTGGGACACCAAAATTGAAAGACTAGCAACTATTGTGAGTTAATGAGAACATGTTATTGTTTAGTGCAGTAAGATAGTATCTTCTTATTTTGTTTTCTTTTTCTGGATTTAGCTGAAGACAAATCCAAATGAATTCTCATAGTATATGATAACATGAGATTATCATGTACGAACTGTGAGCTAGAATGTTCAGGTCTGGAAAAATATTTGGAAATCCTGGGTTGTACCCTAGAAAACGGAAGTTTTGCTTAATTTTGCAAGGAAAATATGCTTTAAATTAGTCTAGAGGTGGTAAGCGTCATAATATGAGATTCTAGAGGATAGCTTAAAAAACCCTGGACATACTTTGGTGGATATATGGATGAAGGAACATATGAAAGTTTTTACTGAGGAAGGAATAGCTTTATTGACTTCATACCATTTTTCTAAATGTCACATCATTATCACTGGATATAAATTGCCCTGATTACTTTATCACGATAGAAAGAACTTCTTGCTTTCTCATTTTATGATGCTGAAGTTTGCTGAGCAGGGAGAATTGTCTTAGTATTCTAGTCCTTTCTTCCACTTTGTGTTTTAGGTTCTTTTGTGTCTTCACTTGTTGGTCAGTGCGATGGTCACATTTATTCCATTTACTTCTTAAGTTGACCTTCTAATATGCAACAGCTGTGCCCTCAAGCTGGCTTTATTTATTCATGAAACTCTTTGTATGTTTTCACTGGTTGATTATCTTTATCCTTAGCGGGTAACTTCATTGCTTTTCATCTGAATATGATGCACAACTCAAGACCATCTGCAGGTTAGTGACGATATCAAAGCCATCGATGCAACTGGAAAGTTTGTCATGCCAGGTAGAGTTTCTTTCTTCAGGGCTGAGGGGCTCAGATTGCATTTATAGTCTCAGATTGTAGTTTTGCTTTTTTAATCCTGCCAGAAAAAAGACCCATAATGCATGACTACTGTAGACAAATATTTTTTAGTGTCATATGTGCAGCTCTTACATCAGTTCCACTTACGTAAGTTTTATGTGAATTAGCAGAGTTTTTGTTTAATACAAAAAAATTCCAGTCTTAGTGGTAAAATATACATGAGAGCATATTCTCGAAATTATAGTTCCTAATAAACAGTCTCACTAGTAAACCTTGGCTAACAGACAATTTACCTTTGCTTGCTGATTCTTATGACGATGACAGGAGGAATTGATCCTCATACACACCTTGCTATGGAATTTATGGGATCTGAGACAATTGATGACTTCTTCAGTGGACAGGCGGCCGCATTAGCTGGTGGAACAACAATGCATATTGACTTTGTTATTCCGGTAGA
>JAJOOR010005548.1:0-42434 GCA_036250505.1 Solanum acaule | reverse complement strand
AGTGATGATACAACATTTTACCTCACGTTGCCCAAGGACCATCCTATACCTTGTCGTGATATAGGACCTTACTTAACTTAGTGGATCCACTAGCTTAACTTACGTGATCATCTAAAAAGAATGACCCGTTAAGTCCCATGTTGGCTACATGGTTCTTATAGAGAGTTGAGTTAATATGAACTCGTATTCCCAATTCGGTGCTCAATACTACTCCCAAAATATACTTTAGCTCATAAGTGTTTTAAACACCTCTTTCTTGATTTTGAGATAATTGCTCAAAGTTTAGCCCATAGGCTCTCTTGGAAAACATAGTTCCTTTCTTATTCAAATGTGAAAACATTTATAAACTTCTTTGGGAATACTTAGTTCCCTAATAACTTTTGAGAAATGAACTCAACTCTTTACTTTACTTGAAACTTGAGCCTTAAAACGAAGTTTAAATGCTTAATAAAGACTCTTGAAAACTTAAAGAAACTTGGTTTGACTTGCTTCTTTACTTCTAAACTCAACTCTTAACTTCACTTGACTTAGATCCTAACTTTCCTTGAATTTGGATTATGGATTCAAGGTTCATGATCTCATGTATAAGGATGATTTCATGATGTTGAGATGTACCTTAGAGTGTTGAAATCAACTAGAAAACATAGGTACATTACTAAGGAACACGTACAAAAAGGTGGGAAACTAATGGGGAGAACTGGCGTCCTTGGCGCTGTAAGAGGCGCGGGGCGCCAGCCCTCAAACTTCAAAGGACCGGCTGGGGCGCACTGGCTGGCGCGTCTCCCCAAGGGGTGATCTTCAGAACCCTCTTTGGGGCGCGCTGGCAGGTGCGACGCCCCACCCCTATCCCCAGGAAAAACAACTTTTCTGCTTCATTTTGCTAACTCTAAAACCCCTTAACTTCAAAGGTTCTTGCCCCAAACACTTAGACTCAAGAGTACCCTTAACAAACAACAGATTTAACTCGAAAATTTGCCCGAATACATGAATCAAACCAACAAGAGACTTCAAAAACACAACCACAAGAATTCAACAAATTAAAACTCTATGTGATCTCACATACCTAGTAGCGATCACCCCCGACGATAGCCACGACAATCTTGACGAACTTTTCTTCTTCTTCTCCTTTCTCCTCTTCTCTCCTTTTCTTTCTATCTTCTCTCACAACCCTAACTCTCACTTTTTAAAGGGAAAACTGATATAAAATCAGCTTAGACCCTTAATATACAACCAAAAGAAAAGGTTAGGGAAAAGACCAAACTACCCTTAAAAATTCGGATGAACTTCCCTCATTCCAATAGCCCAACTTCCAAAGGGCATAACTCACTCATACGAACTCGAAATCGAGAAAACTCGGCGGCGTTGGAAACATCATTCCAAGAGATTTGCAAACATTACTGGAAATACTCCTAAATCATCCTGAGCTAGGATTTATGACTCTTTGAAGTTGACCAAAAACTCACTTTTTCCTTACTTAACTAAATTTCCAGATTTGCACTAAGAAGGAAATTAGTACCTTGATCAGCATTTCCTCCGGATTCAAAGAGATGTGGATATCTCTTCTTCATGTCCTCTTCAGCTTCCCAACTAGCTTCCTCAACAAATTGGTTCCTCCAAAGGACCTTGACTGATGCTACCTCTTTTGTTCTCAACCTGTGAACTTGGCGGTCTAAAATCTGAACAGGAATTTCCTCATAAGATAAGCTATCCTTGATCCCAATATTTTCAGTTGGTATGATCAACGAAGGATCGCCCATGCACTTCTTCAACATGGAGATGTGAAATACGCAATGAACTGCTGCTAGTTCCTGTGGTAGCTCTAACTCATAAGCTACATTGCCAATCCTCTTAGCTATTCGGTAAGGTCCAATATACCGAGGACTAAGTTTCACCTTCTTACCAAACCTCATAATCCCCTTCATGGGTGAAACTTTCAAATATACCCAATCATCTACTTCGAACTCTAACACCCTTCTCCTAACATCAGTGTAGGATTTTTGACGACTCTGAGCCATTTTCAACCTTTCTTGAATCACTTTCACCTTCTCCATAGCTTGGTGAACTAAATCTAGTCCTATCAACCCTGCTTCACCAACCTCAAACCATCCAATAGGAAATCTATATCTTCTTCCATAAAGAGGTTCATATGGAGCCATTTGGATGCTAGAGTGATAACTATTGTTATAGGCAAACTCAATGAGAGGTAGGTGATCATCCCAATTCCCTTTGAAATCGATCACACAAGCCCTCAACATATCTTCTAAAGTCTAAATAGTACGCTCTGCTTGCCCATCAGTCTGAGGATGAAAGGCAGTACTTAAATTCACCTTCGAACCCAAACCTTTCTAGAAAGATTTCCAGAATTGTGCAGTAAATTGTGCACCTCTATCTGAAATAATGGAGACTGGAAATCCATAGTCTTACCACTTCTTGAATATATAGCTTAGCATAATGTTCTGCCGAATGGGTAGTCTTTACCGGCAAAAAGTGGGTTGATTTTGTCATTCTGTCGACAATCACCAAAATAAAATCTTATTGTCTGCGAGACCTTGGCAACCCTGTGATGAAATCCATATTAATCACCTCCCACTTCCATTCCGGAAGTTCTATATTCTGTGCCAAAGCACCGGGCATTTGGTGCTCGACTTTCACTTGCTGGCAATTTGGACACTTAGCAACAAATTTTGCAATACCCTTCTTCATGCCATTCCACCAATAAAATTCTCTCAAGTCACGATACATCTTTGTAGAACCCGAACGAATGGAATATTTGGAGCTATGGGCTTCCTCCATGATCCTCTCTTGAAGACTCTTGTGATCAGTGAATTCATCAACATGCACACCATACAAGTAATAACGCCATATCTTCAAAGAAAATACTACAACAGCCAACTCTAAGTCATGGGTTGGGTAGTTCTTCTCATGAACCTTCAACTGTCTGGAGGCATAAGCTATAACCTTGCCATTCTGCATTAAGACACAACCCAAACCAACTCTAGATGCATCACAATACACCATAAAACCTTGAGTACCTTCTGATAAAGTCAAAACTGGGCAGTAGTCAACCTCTTTTTCAATTCCTGAAAGCTCTTCTCACAAGCTTCAGACCATTGAAATTTCACTGTCTTCTGAGTCAACTTGGTCAAAGGAGATGCAATAGACGAGACCCCTCTACCAACCTTCTATAATAGGCAGCTAAACCCAAGAAACTCCTAATATCAGTTGGAGATGTGGGTCAAGGCCAATTCTGCACTGCCTCAATTTTCGAGTATCAACCTTAATTCCATCATCAGACAAAATGTGTCTTAGGAATGCCACAGACTCAAGCCAAAACTCACACTTAGAGAACTTGGCATACAACTCCTTATCTTTCAAAGTCTGAAGAACTATTCTGAGATGACTAGCATGATCTTCTTCATTTCGTGAATAGATTAGTATGTCATCAATGAAGACGATAACAAACATTTCTACATAAGGTTTGAAGACTTTATGCATAAGTCCATGAATGCTGCTGGTGCATTGGTCAAATCAAAGGACATGACAAAAACTCATAATGACCATATCTGGTTCTGAAAGCTGTCTTTGGAATATCACATTCCCTTACTCTTAATTGATGATAGCCTGATCTGAGGTCAATTTTTGAGAAACAGTTGGCACCCTGAAGCTGATTGAAAAGATCATCAATCTTCAGAAGAGGATACTTATTCTTGATGGTAACTTTGTTCAACTGGCGGTAGTCTATACACATCCTGAGGGAACCATCTTTCTTTATCACAAACAAGATCGGAGATCCCCAAGGTGAGATACTCGGTCGAATGAAACCCTTATCTACGAGATCTTTCAATTGCTCTTTCAATTCTTTCAACTCTGCTGGTGCCATTCTATATGGCGGAATAGAAATAAGACGAGTACCTGGAATGATGTCTATGCTGAAATCTATTTCTCTCTCAGGAGGAACTCTGGGTAGGTCATCAGGAAAAACTTTTGGAAACTCTCTTACTATAGGAACTGACTAAATGGTAGGTACCTTAACACTTAAGTCATTAACTCAAACTAAGTGATAGATACAACCCTTCGAAACTAACTTTCTCGCCTTAAGGTATGAAATGAAACGACCCTTAGGCACTGCTGAACTACTACTCCACTCTATGATTGGCTCATTTGGAAATTGAAACTTGACCACTCGAGTTCTACAATATATCGATTCATAACAGATATGAAGCCAGTCTATACCTAGAATGGCATCGAAATCTACCATGTCTAACTCCACTAAATCAGCCATGGTGCTCTTGTGATTGATGGAAATAGGATAATCACGATAGACTCTTTCTACTAGAATAGACTCCCCCACAGGTGTAGAAACACAAAAGGGTTCACAAAGTCTTTCAGGAAGAACATCAAACTTATTTGCAACGTAAGGGGTTACAAAGGATAAACTTGCTAGCACACCTAGCACATGAAGGAGTCAAACTACCTCCTTGTGCCACATTACCTGGGACTGTACTGGTCTATCCTTGAAGTCCTGCGAATTCTGGCCATTATACTCACCTCTGAATTTGGGTAAAGGTGCCCTAGCAGATGATGGAGTAGGTCCATTTTGCCTTTGTTGAAAGGACGAACAGTTTGCATTACCTTTCTGCTGCCCGGACTCATTTTCGGTCTTAGCTTTCTTATTTCTGAACTCTTCCATGTCCCTCAGCTTCTCTTCCTCGACCCGCTGCACATAAACCATCAACCTTGATATCTCCATGTCCCCGATAAGCATTGCAGCCCTACCTTCCTTACTTGATAGATGAGACAGCCCAGCAACAAAGAAGCACTTTCTACTCCTCATGTCCGCAACCATCTCTGGAGCATAACGGGATAGTTGGGTGAACTTCAACCCATACTCATGAACACTCAAGGAATCCTGCTTAACTGTGAGGAACTCACGTATCTTGGCCTCTTTCAATTATCGAGGAAAGAAACGCCCTAAAAAGGCTTTCTCAAAACAGGCCCAACTCGCAGGTGGTACATCCTGAGCTCTACCTCCTTTCTACTGGTCGAACCAAGTTCTAGCAACATCCTCCAATTGATACGCAGCTAGTTCAACTCGCTCAGTATCTGCTACATGCATCACATCAAATACCTTCTTCAGCTCCTCCATGAAGTTCTCTAGATCCTCAGTAGTGCTCGAATCCATGAAACTCGGAGGATTCATCCCCTGAAACTCACGAATCCTAGAAGTGTCAGCTACTTCATGTCAAGCTCCCCTTTGCTGACCAATCTGGTTAGTTACAGCTTGACTCAGTATCCTAATTGCCTCTCTGAACTCATCATTAGTGACTCCCCCTTGAGGTTGCACTCCAGGTGCATAAGGTAACTCTTGCTCCTCAACATAATGCCTAGCAGGACGCCCTCTGACAGCTCTTCGCAGAGGCATGATTATCTGAAAACACGCGCAAGCACGAATTAGAAAAAAACTTTTTAGAGATAAACGAGCACGCACGAGCTAAGTGTGAAAGAAGTGAGAAATCTTCCTAAGTGTTGTAACCTCCTAATTATAGATGTGATGCGCTTCACACAGATAACTAGGACTCTATAGACATGGCTTCATAGACTCCCTACGACTCTTGAACTCTGTGCTCTGATATCAAGTTTGTCACGCCCTGAGCCTACACCCTGGACGTGGTCGGAACTTGAAGACCATTGCTGGCCCCAAGCGAATCCTTGGCATGGATTACTAACTCAGCGGAATAACTCAATGCAATAAAAGATTATAGGATAACTTAAATGATAAAATCTGGCCAACAAAGGCAACTCGCGTCTCAAAATAGAATATATATACATACATAGATGAGAGACTCAATACTGACTATCTGATTGTCTATGAAGCCTCTATAACATTGAGATGGATGTTGGGACAGACCCCGCAACATCCTAATAAAGCAAAACTAGGAAACAAAATAACAGAGTCCTCCGAAATGCAAGGAGGCTCACGACTGACTCTGGAGTGGTCAACTGGATCAACGGCGGGCTGGATACTGATCCTGGTTACCTACGTCTGCATCATAATAAGATGCAGGCCAACTGTCATCAGTACATTGAATGTACGAGTATGCGAGTTGGAAAGCTAAACAACAACATAAGCTTGAAAGGAGTACAAAGGAACACTTACCTTAGCTCTGTTCAACTCATGAATAACTGAACTCAATATAAAGCAATAAGACACAAGCAATATATAAATCTTGTAAAACAGTGTAAACAACTTAATTCGTTAAGGATAAAGCCATAACAAACTTAACTTTACTTATATAAAAGTAATATAACTTTAGTGGGAGATTCTTTAACCGACAACCACCACTATGAGCCTTAGTGATGATACAACGTTTTACCTCACGTTGCCCAAGGACCATCCTATACCTTGCCGTGATATAGGATCTTACTTAACTTAGTAGATCCACTAGCTTAACTTACTTGATCATCTAAAAAGAATGACCCGTTAAGTCCCATGTTGGCTACATGGTTCTTATAGAGAGTTGAGTTAATTTGAACTCGTGTCCCCAATTAGGTGCTCAATACTACTCCCAAAAATATAATTATGTCATATGTTTTAAAAACAACTTCTTTCTTTGGTTTGAGATAATTACTCAAAATTTAGCTTAAACTTATTACTCTGTTCTCAAGGCTTGCGCGTAGACCAAACAGATTCTTGTAGGTAAACTTGTGCATTGCCACATTCTGCGTTCTGGGATTCATACTAGTAGGATTGTTAGTCATTCTTTGTTGAATATGTACTTTGCTACTTGGCTTACATTGGATAATGGTTTTGATTGTGGTTTAGTTTAAAGAGTGTTTAGAACTATGCAAAAAAGAAATGTTGTTGCATGGAATACTATTTTTTCATTGTATGTATGCTGAGCTTGGTTGCGTTGATTTGGTGACTAGAATATTTGAGAATACTTGTGAAAGAAATCCAGAGATCTGGAACTCTATGATTAGCGAGTACATTTAGAACAATTTTCCTTTAAAAGTTGTTGATCTCTTTCTTGAAGCTGTAGAAGCAGAGGATGTTGCTATTACTGATGATGTGACATTTGTATCCGCTCATATGGCAATTTCACAGTTGCAGCATTTGGAGTTTTCCCAACAACTATATGCATGTCTGATAAAGAAATGCAGGGATTCGCAGGTTATTTCACTTAATGCTATGACAGCCATATATTCTTGGTGTAACCATGTTGGCGATTCATTTAAAGTTTGTAATGGAATGAAGGAAAGAGATATAGTGTCATGGAACACCATGGTGTCTGCTTTGGTACAGAACGGACTAGATAAAGAGTCTTTGATACTTGTATATGAGATGCAAAATCTTGGGGTTGCAATTGATGATATAACAATTACATCTTGCTTTCTGCGGTATCAAATCTTAGGGATAGGAAAATGGGTAAACAGGCCCATGCTTATCTTCTGAGGCACAAAATTCATATTTGAAGGGATGGAGGGTTACTTGATAGACCTGTATGCCAAATCTAATATGATTAGAGAAGCACAAGCAATATTTCAGTCGAACTTCACAAATGATAAAGATCAAGCCACGTGGAATGCTATGATTTATGGAAACACTCAAACTGAATTAATTGAACAATCCTTTGTTGTCTTCAAGTAGATGCTTAAGCAGAATGTGAAGCCAAATGATGTGACCTTAGCATCAATCCTCCCATCATGCAGCCAGTTAGGAAGTATAGCAATAGGCAAACAGCTATATTGTTTTGCAATTCGCAATTTGTTTGAGAACAGTGTTTATGTTGTGTCTGCTTTGGTAGACATGTATTCAGAATTAGGAATCATTGATTATGAGTTTGGGATATTGCCTTCATGGGATGGGTAGGAAAGCTCTAACACTGTTCTACTCGTTGCAGCAGAATGGTTTCGAACCAGATGTTGTTACCTTTATAGCAGTCCTGTCTACTTGCAGCTACACCAGATTGGTTGATACAGACCTTTGATAGGTCCCGAGCTAGTTGATGAAGCCATTGAGAAAGTTCGGCTTATTAGAGAGAGGTTGGGAAAGGCTTAAAGTAGACAAAAGTCTTATGCCGATGTGAGAAAAAGGGATCTATAATTTGAAGTTAATGATTGGGTCTATTTAAAAATCTCACTCATGAAGGGTGTGATGACATTTGGCAAGAAAGGGAAACTTAGTCCCATGTATGTAGGCCCATATCAATTTTTGAAGTGTATTGGGAAGGTTGCCTATTAGTTGGATTTGCCAAATGAATTGGCTCCGGTATTTCATGTTTCTATGCTTAAGAAGTGTATTGGAGATCCATCATCCATTATTTCCTTAGAAGGATTGGGAGTTAACGAAAGACTTTCATATGAAGAGGTTTCGGTAGAGATCCTAGACCAGCAAGTCAAGAGATTGAGAAATAAGGTAACAACTTCCGTGAAGGTTTTATGGAGAAATCATTTAGTTGAGGGTTCTACTTGGGAGGCCAAGGCCGATATGAAGTCCCAAAATCCTCATCTCTTTTCTTCTACTCCTATTCAAGCTTGAGGTAAGTAGTTCCTCTTGAGTTTTAGTGTTTTGGGAGTCATGTGTGTTGTAGGTATTTTTCCCATGATATCCTTATGTTATGCATGTTCTAGATAAAATTCATGTTTGGTATGAAAATGAGTTTCATGATTTATGTTCCTCATGTTGATTGTACATTTAGTATGAGTTGCCTATTTGACTTCATGAGTTGAATTGATGAACATGCTTGAGTATGCTTTTAAGAGTAATGGCATATTGGCTCCATGATATTATGTTGAGCATGCTTTTGGTTGGAGAAGGTAGTTCCTCCTATGAATATAAGAAATATTGAGTTCCATGCATAATGAGTTGTTAGATGTAGTTCCTATTTCCTTGTGTTGTATTGATTATGTTTGAGATGGAGTTGATGTGTCCTTCTTTGAATTTTGCCTTATTTTGATGTTGCATGCATGATGGGCTGCTAGTCTTGAGTCTTTACTTCCGTAAGGTGTCTAGATCATCATTAGAAGACGAATGTTCCCAAGGGGGAGATATTGTAACACCTCAAAATATTCTAAGGCAAGGGTCCAAAGAAGGGTTCAAGGACGGTGGAAGAGTCCACTGTCAGTGAACCCAACCTTGAACCCAAGCCTTGTGACAAATATTCTAAGGCAAGGGTCCAAGGAAGGGTTCAAAGACGGTGGAAGACTCCACGGCCGGTGAACCCAACCTTGAACCCAATCCTTGTGAAAAATATTCTAAGGCAAGGTTCTAAGGAAGGATTCAAGGACGGTGGAAGAGTCCACGGCCGGGGAACCCATCCTTGAACTGAAGTCTTGTGAAAAATATTTTAAGGCAAGGTTCTAAGGAAGGGTTCAAGGATGGTGGAAGAAACCACGGATGGTGAACCCATCCTTGAACCCAAGTCTTGTGAAAAATATTCTAAGGAAAGGTTCTAAGGATGGGGTCAAGGACGGTGGAAGAGTCCACGGCCTGTGAACCCAACCTTGAACCCAAGCCTTGTGAAAAATATTCTAAGGCAAGGTTCTAAGGAAAGGTTCAAGGACGGTGGAAGAGTCCATAGATGGTGAACCCATCCTTCAACCCAAGCCTTGTGAAAAATATTCTAAGGCAAGGTTCTAAGGAAGGGTTGAAGGATGGTGGAGTAGTCCATGGTGAACCCATCCTTACAAGGTACCCGTCAGTTAACTTTTTCAAGATTATATGGGTCATTTTCTATGCATCTTATACCTAAACTAAATCATTTTAATACTAATCCTAGACCCTATATAAGTCTTTTTAAGTCAAAATACACTCATTTAATCCATTATCTCCCAACACCCAAATCAAAACCACAAAGTTCATTTTCTACACAAAATTTCTCTCTCTAGAACTCAAAGAAGAAGAAGAATAGAGTTGGAGCTAGGGCTTGAAGAAACAAGTCTATTTCACTCAATTTCTTTGGAGAATCATAATTAAGGTATGGTATTCCTTCATCCTTGGATAATCTCCATCCAAGGAGTCCCTCCAAATTCAATTTCAAAATTAGTGATTTCCCTAAAGTTAGGGTTTGACTTCAATCTTGTGGGTTCTTTCCAAAAACGTGTTTTATTATTTACTTATGATGGATTATGATTGAATTGATGATTTATTATTGATTTATGATGATTTCCCCCAAGAACCCATGAAATCCCTAATTTTTAAATTTGGATCTTATGATGTGATTTGTTGATTTTAGAAGGATGATATGAGATTATGCTTGCTATAGTTGGGTTACTTGAATCATGTTATCATTCATGTCTAATGTAGTAATTCTAGATGTGTTGATGGATTGTGGCATTGAAGGGCAAGATATGTGAATTATGCATGACTGAGATTTATGAATATGCTTTATGAATACTATGAGAGTAAAGTGAATATGTTTATGATCTAGTTATTGTGTTGTTGGATAATTATCCTTATGTGCACAATTATGTATGAATATTGTATGAGGTGAGAGGTGTTATCAAAATATGATGATTCTAGGGTTGAAAGACTATTCTCACCTAATGAATCTAGGAGCTATAGTATGATTATGTTGGATTGAATGTCAAGACATTCTTCCATGATTATGAATTTAATTCAAGACTTAATATGTAAATTGTGGGAATCTATGCTTAGCACCGAGTGGATATTAATATGAAATGGATGCTCTTCCGTTAGTTGAGGTTGGGTTTTCCTAGTGGTAATCTCTTGGGATGGAAGCTCTTCCATTAGTTGAGGTTGGGTTTTTCAGTAGCAATCCCCTTATCCCACAACTATGTGCCCTCATAGGTCTTTAGCTAGTGGATCCACCTAAGCTAAGAGTATGGTTCTACCTAGGCAAGTAGGACAACCCCTTTTTGGTGTTGGTTAGACACCGGATTCCATGTTTAGCTTGCATGGCCTATGTAGGTTAAGGCTTATTCCCTAGTATGTTAATATGGACAAGAATATGATTTATGGATAATAGCTACATTGCAGAAGTAGACTTTGAGAGTACTTATGATATGTTGCCATTATGATATGATGATCTATGAATGACAATATGGTTTATGAATTATCTTTTCCAATGTATCCATGATGAGTTCAAACTTGGTAAAGTGCATGGTTTTCAACCAAAATGTCCTTTTTAGCATGTTTTCAATGATTTCTTGCATGGCTATCATACCTAGTGCGCTTTTGTACTAACCCAAATTTCTACATTTTTTCATAAGTGTAGGGTCCAGTTGTTGGAGTGATCTCCTTCTTGGTCAAAGCTTGGATCGACTATTCTCCTAGCTTTCAATGAGTCCTCATGGTTCAAGGACGGATGATGATTTTCTAGTTCCTTTCTTGTATCTTCATTTGAGAACTATGTTGTATGGGTTGTGACCCTATGTGGTACTTCGATTGTAATAGATGGCTAATTGAGACAAGTCTAAACTTCCGTTTTGCTTTTATGGAATTTTTTTCACTTAAGACTTGAAAATGTGTTTTACTCTTTATTGTTCTTTACTTATGTTATGATATTCTAAGTGGCTTACATGGTTCCTTTTGGGGTTCTATGTGCCTGGTTACATCTAGGGGGTACCCTTGGGTCGTGACAACCTTTGTATTCATGACATTTTTGGACAGGATTTTGCTAGAGTTAATATGATTGTAGTTTATCAATGACTAGCTGCCTTTGAAATTCGACGTAATTAAGTGGTGTTTTAGCTTTTTTTTAGGTTAGTTTTTTCTTCTGAATTATTCTTTTGTACTTTGTAAAGATACACAGAAGTAGGATATTCAGTTAGTGAAATGTATGCATATTTCTTTATTTATACAAAGAAATCAAGAATATCCATTTTACCTTTTTGGTAGGAAAGGAGGAGTCCCAGGTAGCATAATAAGGGTCTTATCCAAGATGAAAACTTCTATCAAGCTGCCAGATTGACTGAAGCACATTTAAATTAGATGACCAGTTCTTTCCTTTGAATAACTTATACTTGTTCTGTAGGTCGACTTTTAAACTATTGTATTAAGGATATTTGATATAGTGTCTGCAAGTTCATGAGTGTTTTTATATTGGAGCCAAGTGGCATTAATAACACCTGTTAAGCTTGGTCCAGATAACTATTACTCCCTGTGTCCCAATTTATGTGACATATTTCGCTTTTCGAGAGTCAAACAATTTAAATTTGACCGACAATTTGCTCATGGAATCTTCAAATTTTTCAAAATGAAATTTATATATTTGTAAACTACATAAAAAGTACTATAAATCACAATAATTGATAATTCAAAATATTTGAAAGATATATGAAAAATTTACGATCAAAGATAGACTTGTTTGATTCTTGAAATCCAAAATGTGGAACATAAATTGGGACAGAGGGAGTAATATGTCTGCTAAGGTTGGCTCACCTAATTATAGTAAGTGAATATCAATGGAACTGGCATAAGTGGAGTTTTTCATTTTTGAAAATGGTTCTGAAGCTACAACAAATCATATAGATAAGATAATCTCTGAAATTTTCCTTATTAGGCTGCTGGCTTAAATTATTGGACATTGACAAACAAAAGCTTTCTATAAATTAGGTCTAGTTCTAGTGATTAGTAGGAGGTTTTATTGAGTAAATATGCATATAGACTTTTGCCAACCAATTAAACTTCGAGTCCATATTATCTTTACTTGGCTTATTAGGTTCCATATGCTTGCTTACAAGCTGATTGTGTCAATTTAATGTGAAATATTTCCCTTCAGTTTTCACAAGGAACAAAGGGGATAACGACATCTTATTTTTGAGTTTTTGTCTTTTTGGATAAGGTAAATAATCTTACTAAGAGTTAATGGTCAAAAACACATCCAAACTATCACTTTTTGCGAGTTTCATACCTGAACTGTCATTGTTCACTTTACCTAGCTAAACTATAACCCTGGTTGTATTAAAACTCACCTTGGTGCTGGGTGGTTCATTTGTGAACATGCAGTGTATAGAATGGTTGTTTATTATCTGAAGATAATATGCTTAAGTGAGTGAGAAACTGATAAAGTCATATGGTACATTGATTCTGCTAGATCCTAACATTCGTAATTTCTATATCTCTCTAGATTATCAAAAGGGGTTCCATCAACTTTCATAAGATGCACATTGTGAACTAGTAGAGTACTACACGATTTGGCTGCCAATTTTTCAGTTTGTACGAGTAGCTCAAGAATGTACTTTATCTGAGATAGATTTTTTTTTCTTTCTACTATTTACTTCTACATCCAAAATATATTTCAACTCGCCTAAGTCCTTCGTATGAAACCTAGTAGGCAAGAAAGACTTAAAGGGAAAAGATACCCTCACAATAAGAAGCATAGTGCTAGTTGAAGATAGTTGATAGAAAACAAAGTGATCACATATGCTCATTTTCAGCCAACATGCCTGAAATACCTCACTAGACTTGCCAAACCAATCTCAAGGACTCTGGTTGAAGCCATACAAGGACTTCTTCAAATGACAAACTTTCTCCACTTCCCCTAAGCAATAAAATCGAGTGGTTGCTCTATGTACACTTCTTCTTACAGATCACCATAAAGTAATGCATTCTTGATATCTAACTAGTGTAAGGCCAATTCTCAGAAACAGTAAGAGAAATGAACAAACAGACATAAATGAGTTTGGAAACCAGAGAAAAGGTGCCAGAATAGTACCCCATAAGTCTATTAGCCACAAGCCTGGCCTTAAGTCTTGTCATGGAACCATCTAGATTAACTTTAATTTTGAACACACACTTACATCCTACTGGTTTATCCCCGTTGATTCCACAAAATTTCATGTGATGGATGTGTTTCCTCAAGCATCGCATTTGACCATCTAGAATGATTCAAAGCCTTCTTCATAGTTGTGTGTATTGAAACATATTCTAGAGAAGAAATCAAGGATTTAGATGTTGAAGAAAAGTGATCATAGGAAACAAAGTTAGCAATGAAATATGTGGATTTGCAAACCCGTCTACCTTTACGAAGCGCAATAGGGAGGTGAAAATTTTCTAATGGATCAAGTATAGAAGGATATGATGACAAAGGAACTGGTGCAACACATATTATCGACCTCTCGTCTCTTTGAATAAACTTGAACAATTGGCGGTTTTGCTGGAACATATGTTGAAGGTGCAACAGTTCTGTGGTTCTCAATAGAGTAACTAGGAGATGGAATAATAACATCATCTGAATGCATAACATGAGTAAGCTGATAAATTAACCACTCATCTTCCACTCGTTGACTTGTAAAACTGGGAGGGGTATAGAAGAATGGTGTAGATTTTGAAAATATCACATCATTTTACTCCAAATAGTTACCAAGTTTAGTAGAATAACATTGATACCCTTTCTAAAGACAAGAATAACCCAAGAAAACACATTTCAATGCCTTAGGGTCCAACTTAGTAATAGATGGCAGTACCTCTCGAACATAACACTTACTTCTAAATACCTTTGGTTACATCTGAATGACTTGTTTAGAAAAAGAACGTTGTAAGGAATATTACAAACAAGAACCGTGGATGACAATCAGAAAAAAAAGTCGTAGAGAATGTATCAACCCAATTTTTTAGGAACTCTCATTTGAAACATAAGTGCTCGAGCTGTCGCAAATAGATGCCTATTCTTGGTTTTAGCAACTCCATTTTGAAAAGGTGTATCAACACATCACAACTGATGGAGAATACTGTGTTGTCTTAGTAGGATTGAAACAAGTCTGACATGTATTCTTTAGCATTATCATTCCTTACAATACACATCATAGAATTGAATTGAGTTTTGATTTCAACAAAACGGCACAAAAGTGAGTAAACATTTCAGAGCGATTTTTCATGAAATAAATTCAAGTCATTCAATAGAAATTATCCACAAAAGTGACAAAATACTTATGTCCAGTTTTGGAACTGAAGGGACATGGTCCCTAAACATCAGAATGAATTAGCTGAAAAGCTTACTCAATCTGTTTTTAACCTTTGGACGTAACAGGCTGCGATGATGTTTTGCAAATTGGCATGATTCACATTTCAAAGAAGAACATCTTGAAACCGGGCATAAAGCTGCTTTAACAAAAGTAAAGAATGATTTTCCAATCAACAATGTGCTTCAAATAAATCCATGACACTTGTGCAAACAACAAATCGAGACACATATTTATTAAGGATATATCGATCATCAAATATATATATTTCCTTTACCAATAACGTTATGTGTGGAAAGCTCACGAAACATGCATGATCAGAAAAGAATGAAATAGAACAATTAAGATCTATAAAAAGTTTACTCACATAAATCAAATTGAAAGCCAACTTTGGCATTTTTTTGAAATAAGAGTAATTTTGTATTCACAAAAAAATTCATCATCCAAGATATGATGAATTGGAAATTTACATCTCATAGTGTGATGGGCACACCCCTATGAGGTTAACTAAATTACAAGTTTCCTAAGAAATCAACTACTTCTACTACCTCCCCCACCAAATCTTGTTTACACCAAATAAATAGTACTAATACAATATTTTCATCCTCTAAAAAATAATTTTTTGTCCTTTAAAACACCTACTATTTCTTTCCTTCTATATGGACCAATAGCTACATGTTGGGAAGAGCTTCCACCATTCTTCCTTTTTCCCTCTGCTTCCAACACTTCAGAAACTCCAAAGTAGTCTTTGGCATCATCTAGTTAACCCCTCAAATGCATAAAAGATATTCACAAATTGGCAGCTATTTGGCAATGTATGAGCTGATGGTTGTTCACTTCAGCTTCCTGTTCACACATAAAGCACCTTGAACAAATTGGCATGCCTCCTTTCTGTAGGGCCTCATAAGTAAGACATATTTTCTTGATTAGTAGCCAAACAAATCATGAGAGTTCAATGGACATTACACCTTCAATAGCATTTTCTAGGGACGTCTCTCAATCAGTGGAAAATTATTGTTCATCTTTCAATAGCATGATTTCACTATATAGACCCTTTTGTTGTGTATTTTCCATATTGGCTTATCAAACCTATAAGAAGTACCTAGGAAATCATTAAGAACCTCTAATAGTTTGGCAACCTCCTCAATTTTACAATCATTCAATTCTCTTCTAAAATGTAGATTCCATCCCTGTTGACTCCAGACTTGTTCCATAGTGTCATTGTTATACATACTTAATGTATATTGAAGATGGAATAGGTTTCTCAAACTATCTTACTCTATCTTCATTTCATTCCATAACTCTGTCTTCCGTAAATCCCCAACACTAATACATATGTTGTTTTTGAAATGTGGCCATATTCTTCTATTGGTCTTCCAAACAATACATCCAAATGTGCCCATAACCTCTTCAGTTGTCCACCGGTTAAATAAACCATACTTTCCTGATACAAATCTCTTCTACAAGGCTATATATTCTATATAGAATCTCCATAGCCACTTTTGGAGTAAACTACTGTTTTGGAGACTTGGGTCCTTCAATCCTAGCCTCTTTGGTTTTTGCTAAGTGTTAGAGTATCCCACTTCACCAAGTTGTAGCCTTTCTTTCCTTGTTGCCTTGCCAAAGAAAAGATCTCCTGAGCCTATTTATTTTCTTCTAAATGATCTTGGGGACTGGAAATAAACTCATCATATAAGTAGGTTATTCATCTAATACTGACTTGATGAGGGTCAACCTACCACCCAGGGACAAATACCAGCTTCTTCACCGAGCTTATTTCCTCCCACATCTTTCCACACCACATTGCACACTTCTAGCTCTTTGTTCTTTTCACCCAAAGGTAGTTACAGATATTTTTTTGGTTGTGCATCTACCTAGCAACTCAATGTCTCTGCTGGCCTAAGAAAATTGTAAACTTGGTTGATAGGGAAGATATGGCTCTTCAACCAATTGGCATGAAGGCTTTAAAAGCTCTGCTAAATAGTGAGTATTACTCTTGTGTGTTTAATTGGTGCGTCCTTTGCCTCAAAGAATATAAGAGCATCATCAGCATAGAATAAGTGTGTGATCTCGAACTCTTTCCCTCTATTAGAAAGTGCACGAAATCCTCTCCCACCCATTAGTCTTTGCCTTCCGAAACATTTGATTAAACTCCTCCATAGCTATTTAGAATAGAAATAAGGACATAGGATCTCCCTGTCTAAGACCTCTTTGTGATTGGAAGAAGCCTTCGGTGTTTCCATAAATTAGGAGGGAAAACTTCACACTTGAAATGCAGTTATTAATCCAGCCAATCCACTTGCTCCCAAATCCATATCATTTAGATGTTTTAGAAGGAACTTCCAATTTTTATGGTCATAGGTTTTCTCAATGTCTAGCTTGCATAGAATACTAGGTTTCTTCTGGTTTATCCTGGATTTGACCAATTCATTAGCCAACAATGTGGCATCCATTATTTTCCTACATCTCAAAAAAGCCATTTGGTTTTCATCAACAAATTTCACTATCAGTGTCTTCATTCTCTCAGTTAGCAACTTGAAGATGATTTTATAGATTACTCCTATCAAACTGATTAGTCTGAAGTCTTTTAGCTCAATTGAATCCGGTTTCTTTGGGATTACAACGATGAATGTAACATTAAATGATTTCTCAAACGCACTCCTCTGATGGAAATTTTGTGTACTCAACATTCAGTGCTCTTTCAAAATGTCCTAACATTTCTTATAGAAATCCATAGTGAAGTCATCAGGGTTTGGTGCTTTGTCCCCATCTTACTGGTTGATGATTAGTAGCACTTCCTCTTCTGTAAATGGTCTTTGTAACCATTCATTTTCTTCTATAGAGGCCGTTGGACATCCGACATCAAAAGAGGGTCTCTAGGACTGAAGTGTTGGAGTAGAATCTGCCATTTAATACAGGAGCTTCGACTCACCTTGCGCTATATTCAGGAAAAAACTTAATAAATAAAAATTAATAGAAAGTAGAATTCCTAAGCCTGGCAAAAAGTAATTCATTGTTTTCTGTAGGCAAGTCTTCAAATCGCACAATGTTACGGGTTGATCCATCAACTACCATTACTTGAGAGGGTAATCAAATACAAGAAATGACCCGTATTCGTGCAATCAAATACAAGAAATGATATAAAAATCAATTCGTATTATTAATGTCTTCCTCAAGAACTATACTGGACACTGACCTGTATTCCTATTTTGTCCAAGAAGCCCCTTTTAGCCATTCTACATCTACAAAAAATGATATAAACATCAATTCAAATTTTTAATTCTGGTTTTGTATTTCAGGATAATTAGGTAATGTGACATATCTAGACTTGATGACATTGATATCTTCAATTAATACATTAAAATAATCCTTAATATCATCAGCCGATTTCCCAAGAAGTGCTTTCGCCATTTCCTCCAATAGATTGTTGTTATCCTTGTTGATCGTAAGAGTATTCTCAAAGATTTAATTCTTCTCCTTGGTCCAGAAAAAGTTTTTGCATGTTCGATCAGTGTTCATTTTCTTTTAGATCTACAAGGAAAGCTCAAACATGAAAAAGGTAAGCTCTTCAAAAGAGTGTCAACATATGACCAGTAACTATCATAAATATCGGGCATCTAAAATAAGATTTTTTGTAACCCTTGACACTTAGAAATCAGAAACAATCGCAGCAAGACACATTCTTTAAATCAATTATGGATACTAAGAAAAGTAATGAGTGACTAGTAAAAGGAACATACATGAAGATTTATATGGTATACTACCACAGAAGTCCCTAGAGATACGAAGCTATTATTCTAACATTTGCATTCTTTACCTTTTCTACCATACGAAAGGTTTTATAATAAGAAAGAAGTGTACAAAGAAGAAAACTATTTTTCTCAAGATAAGAAAAAAATATATCATTGAGTATATATTTTTGTTCTTGTCAGTGATGCAAAAAAAAGATATTTTGCCTTGTACCACATAAAGGGAAAGAAATCTCTTCAATCCAACATATATTAAAAGGAAAAACCCAGATTTCCTTGTAACACAATCTAACCACTTAAAACTTCTTGAATGTGCTAAGACAAAATATATCAAAGCTATAAAAATGCTTGTTTTTCCTTTTTGAGAAACTCAAATCTCTAAACATTAACTTTCAACAACCGAAACCATGTTAAAGAAGAGTCCCTAGAAAATGTTGACACAATTTTCTCTCCTGAGATAAAAACAAGATGAATCTCATGATATTCAAGTAGGTAAGTATCACTTCGCATCTCTTCAGAATATACACCAAAAACAATACATAAATCTACCATTTGTAATTTAGTGCACATTCTCTTATGTCGTCATTACCTTTATACATCATGAAATAACAAATTATTGATCATTTGAAAGGAAGATTTACATAACCAACAAACAACAACATACCAAGTGTAATACCACAAGTGAGTCAGGGAGGGTAGAGTGTATGTAGACCTCACCCCTACATTGAGAGGTAGAGAAGCTATTTACGATACACACTTGGCTAAAAGAAAAACATATATAGTAGATCTGAGAAAGGGAAGACTTACAAAACCAACAACAAAATCATATCTAGTGAAATCCCACAAGTGAGGTATGGGCAGGGTAGAGTGTTTATAGACCTTACCCTACCTTTGGAGGTACAAAGGTAACTTCTGACTTACCATCAACTCAAGGAAAAACATTTCAAAGCATATCGAAAAAGGAAAGCTTTACCAAAATATGACAAAAATTTTTAAAGGGAAAGACATGAAAGATCTTACTTGTTCACTTCAAAGAACTAATAATAGCTCTAAAAATTAACTTTCCTAGATACAAAGCATGTAAAAGAAGAGTATCAAAAAACGTCAGCACAACTAGCAGAACTTGATGGTAACAAAGCACCAATCAAAGCAAACTTCTGAGTGAATCAATCTACAGTTATACGTTGTATGACCTATGGAAACAAGCATTCAACGAAAAAGGAATCACACATATATATATACTTATAATTGTAGATTGATTCCTTTTTGGTTGAATGCTTGTTTTTATAGGTGATATAACTTATAACTATAGATTCATTTAATTAGAAGTTTTCTTTGACTGTGCTTGTGATCATCAAGTTTTTATAGTTGTGCTGATGATATTTGATACTCTTCTTTAACATGTTTTGTGTTTAGGGAAGTTTTTTTAGAGATATGATTAGTTTTTTGAATGGAAAAAGTAGGATCTTTCATGGCTTTCCTTTTAAGATTTTTTGTCCGAGTTATGTAAAACTTTTCTTTTCTGATCTTCTTTGATATGCTTTTCCTTGAGTTTAGGGTCAATGAGAAATGACCACTCTACCTCCCAAGGAAGGGTAAAGGTCTATAGACACTCTACCCTCCCCATACCTCACATGTGGGATTTCACTGGATATGATGTTGTTGTTGGTTTAGTAAATCTTCTGTTTCTCGATCCACTTTATATGTTTTTCCTTAGGCCAAGTGTATATCGAAAATAACCTCTCTACCTCTCAAGATAGGGGGTAAGGACTACGTACCCTTTGTCGTCCCCAGACTCTTTTGTGGGATTACACTTGGTATGTTGTTGTTTGTTGGTTCAGTAACTCTTCCATTCAAATGATCAATAATTTGCAATTTCATGATGTATAAAGGTGATGACGACACAAGACAATTTGCAGTCAATCACAAATGGTTGATTTATATATTGTTTTTGGTGTAGATTCTGAAGAGATGCAAAGTGATACTGACCTACTTGAATATCATGAGATTCATCTTTTTTCTATCTTAGGAGAGAAAAATTATGTCAACATTTTCTAGGGACTCTTCTTTAACATGGTTTCCGTTGTTGGAAGTTAATGTGCAGAGCTTTTAGTGGTTCTCAAAAAGGAAAAACAAGAATTTGTAGAGCTTTCCTTTGATTTCTTGTCGAGGATATATTTTGTATAAGCACAGTCCCTAGTTTTAAGTGGTTAGATTGTCTTACAAGGGAATTTGGGTTTTTCCTTTTCTTTTGATAACAAATGTTGGATTGATAGGATTTCTTTCCCATTATGTGGTACAAGGCCATAGATCTTTTTTTTTTTGCATCACTAACAAAAACAAAAGTATATACTCAATGATATAATTGTTTCTTATCTTGAGACTGATAATTTGTTTCTTTGTTCTCTTCTTTCTTATTATGAAACCTTCAGTCCAATAGAAAAGGTAAAGAATGCAAATGCTTTCATAATATGCTGGGGACTTCTGTGGTAGTATACCACATGCATCTTCATGTTTGTTTCCTTTACTAGTCACTCATTACTTTTCTTAGTATCCATAACTGATTTAAAACAATGTGTCTTGCCGCTAATGTTTTTGATTACAAGTGTCAAAGGTTACAAAAAATCTTATTTTAGATTCCCGATATTTATGGTAGTTTTTTTGTCATATATTGACACTCCTCCATTTTCTGAATCCTCTTGAAGAGCTTACCTTTTTCATGTTTAAGCTTTCCTTATAGATCTTAAAGAAAATGAACACCGATCGGACATGCAATAACTCCTTCAGGGCTAAGGAGGATAATAAAATCTCTGAGAATACTCTTGCGACCAAGGAGGATAACAACAATATATTGGAGGAAATGGCAAAAGCACTTCCCAGGAAATTGGTTATTGATATTAAGGATCACTATAATATCTCAATTGAAGATATCAATGCCATTGAGTCTGGATATGTCCCATTACCTAATTATCCTGAAATGCAAAACCAGAATTCAAAAGCACATGTAGAATAGGGAGAAGGGGCTTCTTGGATAGAACAAGAACACATGTCAGTTTCCCGTACAGTTCTTGAAGATGACATTAATAATCTGAATTGATGTTTATGTCATTTCTTGTAATTGATTGCCCGGCTTATTACATTTTTACTAAATCAGAATTCCAAAATTTCTTACTTCTCAATGACCACGTTGGTGTGCTTCTGAACATCTCATATATTATTATATTTCTAGGTATATAGAGTACATCTTCATATATATCATAGGTGTATTTGGTCTTAACTGCATCACCAATATAATACAAAATATTAATTCCAACTTCTGAGTTTCACAGTGTTTTCCGATCGAATTAATACAAAATATTAATTCCAACTTTTGAGTTCCACAGTATTTTCTGATCATATTTGTAGGCTTTTACTTCTATTAATTGTCAATGGCTAGGCTTGGTTTCATGAGAAGTAGTCTGACTCAAATTCTTCATATACATCAAACGATTCATGAAACTGTAACCACTCCACCTGTTGATTGTAGGTTAAGTCTCCTCGGATGAGGTTCTATATCTAAAATGTCAACTTGGTCTGGGGTATAACAACTGTGTGTGCCCGTTGAACTTAATTTCTTTGTCAAAATGAATGGAAACATGAGACCAAGAGGCTGAGTTTGATAGAATTTTTTTTAACCTACACAGCCATGCCAAATCCAAATCGTGACAAAGCAAATCTATTTTTAAGTACTTCAGTTGTCTTGACTCTCTTGCAACTTTTAGTTCAAGAATCAGACATCCCGTATATTCTGGCGACAACAAATTTGGAGCATCAATCTTCCTTGTGCCACCCGAATTATCCTTAATATTCAAGACGTTTTAGAATTGAGATCTAGAAATAAGGTGCTTGAGATTCCATCACATGTCCACATGGGGTGATATGATATATCTAAAGATTTCAGATTCTAACATCAATAACAACCAAATTGTCCGGTGAAGAAATAGAATAGTACAACTGTTCAAGATTGATGCTTTAACACCCTGGTTTCTTGTTGTACAAATGGAAACTGACTTATCTTTTGAAGATTTAGCAGCTCAATATTTTTCAACCTTCTGTGACAATGCTCAAATGTGAGTTAGTGATTGACTTCCATCTCCAACTACTTTCCTAGAAGACTTTACATTTGAGTGAGGAGCACTAAAAGTTTTTTTGACCTCCATCACCTAACAAAAAAGTAATAGCATCGCAAGAAAAGATCGCGTTGAAGTTGGTTATAAGCGAATTTCATCATCTGAATAGCTAAATAATCATTGGGCAAAGGTAGTTCTTAAATGTTCACTTCTTTTCCCTTCTATCTTTGTCTACATTCTTTGTTTCCGGTCAGGGGGTGAAGGACATAAGAGAAATTTTTCCATGGACGAAGACAATGATATTAGTTCCATTTTTTTATGTTGGGAAAGCACCAACTGCTAATAGCGGAATGTCCAGTTATATATACAGTTGCAGGGGCGGCTCCTGCTTATACCTCCCTTTGCCGCCTCAACTAAACTCCCGGTGACTATGAAGGTATTTTTTATATTAGTTGCTCACAACCAGATAATATTAATATTAGTTATTAATATTGATATTAGTTGTTAATATTGATATTAGTTGTTAATATTGATATTAGTTGCTCACAACCAGATAGGTTGTTAATTTCAATATTGCACTTGGTTTTTTGAAGATTTGCTTATCAATTAAATGAACAAAATGGTCTTTAATGTATGGGGTTAGACTATTTTAGTCATTTATATATACGTCGTAATCGAAATGTGTAGATAAAGTTGCATTTTTCATCCCGCCACCGCCCTTAATATATCACGTTTTCATACATTAAGGACTATTTCGATTACATGGTATATATGGACTAAAAGGATCACTTTTCTGTGTAAACATCCCCTTCTGACATAATATGTGAACTCCCTGTCTTGTGAAAGTAATAGCCAATGTGGTTTTTAGTTGTTTCAACAAATAAATTTCTAGTAATACCTATGAAAATTCACATTCAAAACAAAACAGCAAAGTTCACAGGTAAAATAGATTTCATGCAATACATATCAGAATTTACATTGGAAACAAAACATCAACAGAGTGTCTCCATGAGCATTCTTCCACCATCTTAAACAAGTAAAATGTGTATAGCTCCTATAGGTTCTATGAGTTCAACTGAACCTATTGTCTTCGACTCAAGCTATATGTGTGCAAAAACAAAAGAAAGAAAATGTATGCATACATATAATAAGATCAAAGTCATTTTGAACTCATTAATCGGTTATTATTGTCTAACTTTGAAATATGCGCTTTGCTAGTTATCTCAAATCTTATCATCAGCATCATCTTCAATTGGAGCTGCTACATTTACGTATAGCTTCTGGCCACTGACGCAACTACCATAATTTCTGGATTTGAAGAAATAATCTCCAGGTACCAACATGAATGTTATTGTTGGACTATCTTTGTACTGCTTCGAAGGAGTGCTAGAATTGCGTGCATAATAGTTGTATTTTCCAATCTCCAGCAAAACCTCAGGCTTTTGGAATCTAAATTCTACAAATAAAATGGCACCAAAACATATTAATTCTTGTAAAATTAGATACAATATGTATATAGATACACGGAAAATAACTTTCTAAAATATAAATAAAGTTATGAATCATATTCAAAGGGTGTGAATTGACACTCCTTGCCCGAAAAACCAACACAGTTGATTTGATTTGGTACATGACGTTATAAAACCAACATAGCTGGTTTGATTTGGTAAATGAAAAAACCGAACCAAAGAACCATCTATATGTACATCCCTAAAATTAGTTAGTACCTTTATTTCCGTCCAAACATAGCTAAAGAAAGACTTCAGGCCAAATTAGATATGAGGAAAGGATGAAATGACAAGAAGAGTGCTTGGTGAGGAGACAACATTAGAGGGAGGAAATTCTCGTGACTATGTAAGCACGTCCCTTAAAGGGAAAGCCAGAGAAGGAGCCTACTGGACACCCTCACCTTCTGCTCCCAAATTAGCATATCCAAATTATGAGAAAGCCTATAGACGTTGCAATTGCAGAATTTGCACCTTGCAAATGTCTATTTCTTCAAGTATGTAAATAAATTGCAAACACGATCCAATTCATAAAGGGAAAATTGTATAAAATAGTAAACTATTAATTCAAAATAAATGTTATAACCACAGTTTCAATTTATTTTGATATGTGGCAAACACTTTGTCATTTGTCTCTCTCCCTGAACTCGCTCGCCACACTCACTCGCCTCTCTCACTTTATACAAACACAAATGTATAAGTTGTGTTGGTGTTTGTATAAAGCAAGAGAGAACTGTATATACAAATTTAAATACATATCTCTTCGTCCTATACACTAATAATTATTCAAATACAAATCTTCCCAGTTCTCTTTTAGTCTTTTTTTCTTTCTCGCTTTATACAAACAAAAATTATACAAGATACAATGTATAATTTGTGTTTTTATAAAGTGAGAGATATTTGATATACAAATATAATTGAAGTTATTATATTTGCATTTAAGAAAATATTTATCTCACAAAAATTAGCTATTAAATAATTTCATATCATATATATATATATATATATATATATATATATAAAAGAGAACCCTAGACCCGCCTATGTGGCGCCACCACAAACCAGGCTTCCTTTTTAATTTATTTTATTTCCAAAACTAGCCTTCCCCTTTTATGACAATATGTCACTTTTATGAAGAGTTGCAACTTTTATGAAGAGTTGCGACTTTTATGAAAATTTGCGAATTTTATGAAAAGTTATGACTTTTATGAAAGGATGTGACCTTTCCGATAAGACACAATAAGCAATTGTTCACACTACCTTTTGTTGCCTATAAATAGAGGAATTTCCTCTCATTTTTAAAACAACGAAAATTTTGAACTTCTTCTTCTTCTTCTGGACAATTAAATAATTGTGTACTTTGCTCCTGTTGAATGATTCACTGACACCATTTTTTTGTATCCATACGCTGGTAAATAGAATTGTTCTTTCCTGAGAGGATATATTCCTTTAAATCTAGGGTACTAGGGAGGAATAATTTCATTAGGGGGACACTGTGCATTCGGTGGGCTCGATTTTTTCCATTCTGTTTTATTCTATTGTTATAGATCCTGGTATGTTGTTAGAGTAATTAATTTATGCTTATATTATTAATTGTTAATTTTGAGTACATGCTTTAAATTTTGTTGTTTATGTTTCTGTAATATTATTTTTATAAGTATTTGTTAGTACATATTAAATAACAAATGTTAATTGGGTATTCAAGCAAGTTTTCTCTACTTGAATTGTTGAAGGCACAATAAAAAAGCCCTTACAAATCTCTAATTTGTTCATCAACAACGTCATTTCTTCACATACAAGGATGGGATTTTGTGTTCTTTAGAAAATCCTCCGAGTGTTAATAACTTTGCATGCCCATATTTTTTTGTTTTTATATTCTTTTTATATATTTTTACTAAATTTTATCACTGGATATTATGAGTACTTTAAGGTTTGAAAGTTGATTTTAGTGTTAGTCAATTTTCTGAGGTATGTTATTTTAAAACATGCGAGCTTTTTGGTTAGACTGATTTGTTATTACATTGGATATCACATAGTTTACTCCCTTTAATGTATGGTTTTTCTCGCCGTTTTGTTATCTCCTTAAAATTATATTGATTATTTTTCGTTTGGTATATATATGATCTCACTTGGACAAAACTTTCGTCCTTTTAATGTTTTTCCTTTTGCCCTTCTCATTCAGCTCTACTAAATATTTTTGGTGTTAGTTACGACTATTTTTAGCAATCTTAATTTGAAGAATATGAAACAAAATTTGCTCTAAATAAAAGTAATATCTTAAGCTACAAAATATATTTTTATTAACATAGATTTGTTGTCCTTTATGTCCCAAGTCATTACTGAGTATTTGAGTTATCTAGGTTAGACTCATTTTTTATTTTTTAATGTTTGAGAATATTCTTTAACATGAGTCTAGAATACAACATTTTGATCTACTTGTACTTTCATAATGCAACAACTATACATACATATTTATGAAAAAGTCGTAAAGTTGCATTGATGAAGCATCTAGAACGGCCTTCAGAACATTAGTTTAATGAAGAATGAATTTCTAAAAGAGTCAACAATATTATTTTGCTGTTGTTTCAAATTTAGTTTTCTCCTTCTAAATTTTTTTAAGGTAACAAAGTAACAATAACGAAAAGTGGTGAACGCTTGACCTCAGACAAGTAGATTGTCTCTAAAAAATTTTATTTATGTTGTTGTGGTGTACATTTTTAATGGTCTTAACTTATTTATAACTAATATTGATTATCGAAAACTTTTCTATAATTTGTTTTTAACAAGGAGTTATTCTAACAATAAAATTATCAGTTCTATATTTTTCATGTACAAAAAAATAGAAAATAATATGTTTAATCGCTACATAATAACATCACTCAGTTTTAACAAGACAATTATATCATCAAACATATATTATGATAAATTATGTAAAAGATAAAAATGATTAGATATCAAGATATTTTTAATAATTCATTATATATTTAAAATTCTTGAGATATGTGATAATGTCAAATCATTTAATTTCTGTTAAAATATGTTCTTAAGACCAACTAAAATTTACTTTTTTTATTCTTATAACAGTCGATTATTGGAAAGGCTGTTCAACAACTTAGAATGATTATTTATGCCCGCACGAAGCACGGATAAATTACCTAGTCATATATCATATATAAAAGAGAACGCTAGAGGCGCCTACGTGGCGCCATCACAAATCAGGATTCCCTTTTAATTTATTTTATTTCCAAAACTAGCCTTCCATTTTAATGAAAAGTTGTGTCTTTTATGAAATGTTGTAATTTTTATGAAAAGTTGTGACTTTTATGAAGAGTAACGACTTTTATCAAAAGTTGCGACTTTTATGAAAAGTTGTGACGTTTATGAAAGGTTGTGACCTTTCCGAAGGGTTGTAACTTTTTCTAAGAGTTGTGACCTTTCCGATAGGAAACAATAAGCATTTGTTCACACTACCCTTTGTTGTCTATAAATAGAGGAATTTCCTCTCATTTTAAAACAACGAAAATTTTGAACTTCTTCTTCTCCTTCTGGACAATTAAATATTTGTGTACTTTGCTCCTGTTGAATGACTTACTGACACCACTTTTTTTGTATCAATACACTTGTGAATAGAATCGTTCTATCCTGAGAGGATCTATTTCATTAAACCTCAGGTACTAGAGGGAATTAATTTCCTTAAAGGGACACTGTGCATTCAGTGGGCTCAATTTTTTCCATTCTATTTCATTCTATTGTTATAGATTTCGATATGTTTTATACAGTCATTAATTTATGCTTATATTATTAATTGTTATTTTTGAGTACATGCTTTAAACTTTGTAGTTTATGTTTCTGAAAAATTATTGTTATAAGTATTTGTTAGTACAGATTAAATAACAAAAGTTAATTGAGTATTCAAGCAAGTTTTCTCTATTGGAATTGTTGAAGGTATGGTTAAAAAAGCCCTCACAAATCTCCAATTTCTTCATCAACAACGTCATTCCTTCACATACAAGGATGATATTTTGTGTTGTTTAGAAAATCCTCTGAGAGTTAATAACTTTGCATGCCCATATTTTTTGGTTTTTATGTCGTTGTTATCTATTTTTACTCAATTTTATCGGTGGATATTATGAGTACTTTAAGGAATGAAAGTTTATAGAAGTGTTAGTCAATTTTTTGAGGGATGTTATTTCAATACATGAGAACTTTTTTGGTTAGACAGATTTGTTATCATCATTGGATATCAAATAGTTTACTCCCTTTAATGTATGCTTTGTTTCGCTGTTTGTTGTCTCCTTAAAATTGTATTGATTACCTTTTGTTTGGTATGTATATGATCTCACTTGGACAAAACTTTCGTCCTTTTAATGTTTTTCTTTTTTCTTCTTCTCATTCGGCTCTTCTAATTTTTTTTGGTGTGAGTTATGACTATTTTCAGTAAGCTTAATTTGAAGAATATGAAACAAAAACTGATATAAATAAAAGTAATATCTTAAGCTACAAAAGATATGTCTATTAACATAGATTTGTTATCCTTCATGTCCCAAGTCATTGCTGAGCGTTTGAGTTATCTAGGTTAGACTCATTTTTTATTTTTTAATGTTCAAAAATATTTCTTTAACATGAGTCTAGAATTCAACATTTTGATCTACTTGTACTTTCATAATGCAACAATTATACATACATATTTCTGAAAAAGTCGTAAAGTTGCATTGATGAAACACCTAGAAGGGCCTTCAGAACAACAGTTTAATGAAGAAAGAATTTCTAAAAGGGTCAACAATATTATTTTGTTGTTGTTCCAAATTCATTTTTCTCCTATAAATTTTGTTAGAGTAACAAAGTAACAACAACGAAAAGTAGTGAACATTTAACCTTAGACAAGTAGATTGTCTCTAAAAAAATTTATTTATGTTGTTGTGTTTTACATTTTTAACGGTCTCAACTTATTTATAACTAATATTGATTATCGAAAACTTTCACATAATATTTTTTTCACAAGGAGTTATTCTAACCATACAATTATCAGATTCTATATGTTTAATGTAGAAAAAATAGAAAATATGATGTCTAATCGCTACATAAAAACATAACTCAGTTTTAACAAGATAATTATATCATCAAACATATATTATAATAAAATATGTAAAAGATAAAAATGATTAGATATGAACATATTTTTAATCATTCATTATATATTTACAAATTTTTGAGATATGTGATAATGTCAAATCATTTAATTTCTGTTGAAATGTTCTTAAAACATACTAAAATTTACTCTCTTTTTCTTATAACAGTTGATTATTGGAAAGGTTGTTCAAAAGCTTAGAAAGATTTCGCGCGGGCAAATTACCTAGTATATATATAAAAAAGAACCCTAGGTCCGCCTACGTGGTGCCACCACAAAACCAGGATTCCCTTTTAATTTATTTATTTCCAAGCCTATCCTTCCCTTTCATGAAAGTTGTGACTTTTATGAACAGTTGTAAGTTGTATTAAAAGTAGTGACTTTTATGAAAAGTTGTGACTTTCATGAAAAGTTGCGACTTCAATGAAGAGTTGCGACTTTTATGGAAAATTGTGACATTTATGAAATGTTGTGACTTTCCGATGGGTTGCAACTTCTCCAAATTGTTGTGACTTTTCCCATAAGGTACACCAAGCATTTGTTCACACTACCCTTTGTTGTCTATAAATAGAGGGATTTCCTCTAATTTTAAAACAATGAAAATTCTGAACTTTTTATTCTTCTTCTTTTTCTTCTTCTTCTGCACAATTAAATATTCATGTACTTTGCTCCTATTAAGTTGTTCACGGACACCATTGCTTATGATACAGATCTTGGTATTTCTTTTTACAGTAATAAATTTATGGTTATGTTATTAAGGATAAAAGATAAGATATTATAATTTTCATTTTTCTTTACATTATTAATGTTCATTACTACGTAATCTTGTATGTAAAATAATATAGTGTTTTAGTTTTAATGACTAATAGGTTTTAAGTATTTAAAAAATTTGTGCTATTCAATTCCCGAGTGAAGCGTGGGTAATTTTACTTGTAAATAATAAAAATTAAACTAATACAAACTTCAACTAACATTATTACAAGTCATATGAACTTTTCTTCGTCTAAAATACTGAAATATTAAAAATAGTAAATAAGTAAAATAAAAGGGCAATGTTTATATAGTAATAACTATTCTGAAGCAAACTTCCTGGCAATCTAAATCGCATAAGTAGCATTGATAAATAAAGTCAGTCTTTTGTCTTAAGCATAAAAAATATTGTGAGAAATCTCTAAATTTTTGAAAAAGATATTTTTAAGCATATATCTACATCACAAGAGAAATTGTTAACAAAAATAAATGAATTTAGACTACATTGTGCTAACTTCATATATTAAAACATTACATACTAATGTATATATTAAGCAAAAATATAATTATTATATCATCAAAATTATTTTCCTCAAGTATTCAAGGTTATGGAATATACCCTTTTAGGATAGAACTGCTTACTTCATCAGAATAGTGGTACTTCATATTCCGCTAAACATCGAACTCACTCAATGACAATAAATCACATGAAAAACTTAAAATGCATGAAGAAGACGAGTAGAAGATTAAAAAAGTTGTGGTAGAAAAATGAGAGGAAGCCCCTCTATTTATAGTCAACAAAGGATAGTATAAACAAATATTTTTTGTGTCTTATTTGAAAAGTCATGACATTTACGAGAAGTCACAACCCTTTGGAAAAGTCACAATTTATTGAAAAAGTCACAACTCTTTGGAAAAGCCATAACTCATAAAAAAATCACAACGCTTTGAAAAAAGTCACAACTCAATGAAAAAGTCACAACCTAAGTAAGGGATATAATAATAATTCAACATTCAAGTTCGGAGTTCATGTTTTTAAGTTAATATAGATAGATATAGATATAGATTAATTCATTTCATTATTTAAAAAAATTACTCACTTTGTTTCAAAAAGAATGACCAAATTTCCTTTTTAGTCTGTTTCAAAAAGAATAACCAAATTTCCTTTTAAGTCTGTTTAAAAAAGAATGATCCCTTTCCTTTTTTTGCGACACTTTAACTTCAACTTTCCATGTGGCATGTTTAAAACCACAAAATTAAAGGACACTTTGGTACATTTTGCATAACTTTGTTTTAGAATAAATAGATATAAATAGATATAGATTAATTAATTTCATTTTTTTAAAAAAATTACTCCCTCTGTTTCAAAAAGAATGACCAAATTTCCTTTTGTTTAAAAAGGAATAACCAAATTTCCTTTTTAGTCTGTTTCAAAAAGAATGACCCCTTTCCTTTTTTGCAACACTTTAACTTCATCTTTCCATGTGGCATATTTAAAACCACAAAATTAAAAAGTCAAACTATGTCATTCTTTTTCAATGAAGAAACTACTTGTTATGTTAAAACTAGACAAACAAATTGAAATATTGAAGTGAATGATTATTTGTAAGCCCAACAATTGTCTTCTTCATCTTCCTTCAAATTTCTCACAGTATCCATCTTTGAGCTTAACCCATCTCCCAAATTACTCTTCTCTACCCCTCACCGACCAAGAATGCACTCTTACAGACTCAAAACCCAAAAAAAATCGCTTTTGTTTAAGTGAATCATGTAGACAAGGTCAACCCCATCTCGCCCGCCAATTGTTTGATACAATTCCTCAGCCATCAACTGTCCTTTGGAACACAATATTAATTGGGTTTATCTGTAATATCATGCCCCATGAAGCCATTTCATTCTATTCTCGATTAAAACATATGGGTTCATTCGTATGTGATCAATATACTTATTCCTCTGTTCTTAAGGCTTGCACGGAGACCAAATGGATTCTTGTAGGTAAAGCCATGCATTGCCACATTCTACATTATGGGATTAATACTAGTAGGATTGTTAGTAATTCTTTACTGAATATGTACTATGCTACTTGTCTTACAATGTATAATGGTACTAATTTTCATTTACTTTAAAGGGTGTATAGAACTATGCGTAAAAGAAATGTTGTTGCGTGGAATACTATTTTTTCATGGTATGTGAAAAGGAAGAGGTTTACAAAAGCAATGAGGTGTTTTGTTATGATGATGAGATTTTGCATTAAGCTAATTGTTGTTAGTTTTATTAATGTTTTTCCTGCTGTATTAGAAATAGGGGATGTTAAAGTTGTTGATGTTCTTTATGGGTTTCTTGCGAAATTGGGTAATGCATATGTAATAGTTTTATTAATGTTTTTTGCTTGTTTGTTGTCACTGCTGCCATTGTTATGTATGCTGAGCTTGGTTGCGTTGATTCGGTGACCAGAATATTTGAGAATACTTGTGAAAGAAATACAGAGATCTGGAACTCTATGATTAGCTGGTACATTTACAAAAAAATTCCTTTAAAAGTTGTGATCTCTTTCTTGAAGCTGTAGAAGCAGAGGATGTTGTTACTACTGATGATGTGACATTTGTTTCCGCTCTTATGGAAATTCACAGTTACAACATTTTGAGTTTACCCAATAGCTACATGCATGTCTGATAAAAAATGCAGGGATTCACAGGTTATTTCTCTTAATACTATGATAGCCACATATTCTAGCTGTAACCAAGTTCTACTCTTTGTTGAAGAATGGCTTAGAACCAGATGTTGTTACCTTTGCAGCAGTCCTGTCTACTTGCAGCTACACCGGATTGGTTGATATAGGCCTTTAAATGTTTGAGCTGATGGGTGAAGAATACGGGATTCAGCCATTAGCAAAGCAGTATGCTTGTGTGGTTGACATGTTAGGGAGGGTTGGACAGTTGGATGAAGCCTACAGAGGGGAGTGATTGAATATCTGGTTATCATATTCTGGGTAATGTCTTGGGAAGATGGGGGTCATTCTTTGTAGCCTGCAGAGTGCATATAAATTTTGAATAGGGGAAATTCTTTTCCAGTAAGCTGCTTGAATTAAAAAGGAGTGAAGGAATTTCTAGTTATCATATTTTTCTTTCAAATATATATGTATAGGAAGGAAACTGGCAGTCTGTCGATAACGTCAGAGGAGGAATGCGCAAAATGGGATTGTCAAAGGAGCTTGGTTGAAGTTGGATTGATACTTCTGGATATCGACACTGTTTTGAATCTAAAGATAAGAAGCATCCTTAGTACTGCATGATATATGATATGTTGGGATATTTAACCATAAATATGAAGGATGCTGGATATAAGCCTAAACTTGAACTAATAGAAGAGTGGATCTATGGGCTAGAAGAATAAAAAGCTATTTGTTCTCCCACTATGTACCTTTGTATTCATGATATTTTTGGACAACATTTTGCTAGAGTTCATATAATTGTAGTTTATCAATGACCAAGCTGCCTTTGAAACTCGAGGTTATTAAGTTGTGTTTTACCTTTTATTAGTTAGGTTTTTCTTTTGAATTATTCTTTTTTAATTTGAAAAGATACTCGGATGTAGGATATTCAGTTAGTGAAATGTATGTATATTTCTTTATTAATACAGATCAGTCAAGAATATCTATTTTACCTTTTTGGTGGGAAACAAGGAGTCCCCGATAGCAAAAGAAGGGTCTTATCCAAAATGACAACTTCTACCAAGCTGTTTGATTGACTGAAGCACATTTAAATTAGGTGACCAGTTTTTTCCTTTGAATAACTTATACTTGTCTTGCAGGTCGACTTTTAAACTGTTGTATTAAGGATTTTCTTTCATATAGTATTTGCAAGTTCATGAGTGTTTTTATATTGGAGCCAAATTGCATTAATAACACTTGTTCAGGTTGGTTCAGATAAATATTAATATATCTGCTAAGGTTGGTTCAATCAGTGGGACATTATAGTTAATCTTTCAATAGCATGATTTCACTATATAGACCCTTTTGTTGTGTATTTTCCACATTGACTTACCAAACCTCTAAGAAGTACCTAGGAAATCATTAAGAACCCACAATAGCTTGTCAACCTCCTCAATTTCACAATCATTCAATGCTCTCCTAAAAAGTAGATTCCAACCGTGTTGACTCCAAGCTTGTTCCACAGTGCCATTGTTCTGCATACTCAACGTATATAGAAGAGGGAATAAGTTTCTCAAACTGTCTTCCTCTATCTATATTTAATTCAAGAACTCTATCTTCCATCCAACCCCAACACTAATACATATGTTGTTTTTGAAATGTGTCCATAGTCTTCTAATGGTATTCCAAACACTGCATCCAAATGTGCCCATCACCTCTTCAATTGTCCACCGATTAAATAAACCATACTTTCCTGATATAAATCTCTTCTATACGGCTCTATATTCTATACAGAATGTCCATAGCCACTTTTGGAGTAAACTACTATTTTAGAGACTTTGGTCCTTCAATCCTAGCCTCCTTGGTTTTTGCTAAGTGTGAGAGTATCTCATTTCACCAAGTTGAAGCCTTCCCATTCCTTGTTACCTTGCCAAATAAAAGATCTCCTGAGCTTATTTATTTTCTTCTCAATGTTCTTGGGGACTAGAAATAAAATCATCATATAAGTAGATGATTCATCTAATACTGACTTGATGAGGGTCACCCTACCACCTAGGGACAAATACTAGCTTTTTCACCGGGCTTGTTTCCTCCCACATCTCTCCAACACAACATTGAACACTTCTAGCTCTTTACTCTTAGCAGCCAAAGATAGTTACAAATATTTTGTTGGTTGTGCATCTACCTAGCAACTGAAGGTCTCAACTAGCCCAAGAAAATTGCCAACTTGGCTGATAGGGAGGAGATGACTCGTCAGCCAATTGACATGGAGGATTGAAATGCTCTACTACATAGTGAGTATAATGCTTATGTTTCTAATTTGTGCCTCCTTTTACTCATAGAATATAATAGCATCATCAACATACAATAAGTGTGTGATCTCCATCTCCTTCCCTCTCCCAGCAAGTGCACTAAATCCTCTCCTACCCATTAGTCTTTGCCTTCCGGAACATGTGATTCAACCCCTCTATGGATATTAAGAATAGGAATAGGGATATAGGATCTCCCTCTTTAAGACCTCTCTGAGATTGGAAGAATCCTTCATTGTTTCCATTTATGAAGAGGGACAACTTCAAACTTGAAATGCAGTTATTGATTCAGTCAATCCACTTCCTACCAAATTCCATGTGCTTTAGTTTTTTTAGAATGAAATTCCAATTAACATGGTCATAGGTTTTCTCAATGTCTAGCTTGCATAGAATCCTAGGTTTTTTTTGCCTTACCCCGGAGTTGACCATTTCATTAGCCAACAATGCTGCATCTATTATTTGCCTACATCTTAAAAAAGCCATTTGGTGTTCATCAACCAATTTCAGTATCACTGTCTTCATTCTCTCAGTTAACAATTTAGAGATGATTTTATAGACTACTCCTATCAAACTGATAGGTCTAAAGTCTTTTAGCTCAATTGCATCAAGTTTCTTTGGGATTGAAGCGATCAATGTAACATTAAATGATTTCTCAAACGCACTCTTCTAATAGAAAGTTTTTGTACTCAACATTTAGTCCTCTTTCAAAATATCCCAACATTTCTTAAAGAAATCCATAGTGAAGTCATCAGGGTCTGCTGCTTTGTCACCATTATACTGGTTGATGATCAATAACACTTCCTTTTTTGTAAATGGTCTTTGAAACCATTCATTTTCTTCTATAGACTATTGGACATCCTACAAAATCAAAACATGGTCTCTAGGATTCAAGTTCTGAGTAGAGTCTGGCATTTAATACATATGACATGGCAATAGAGGAGGTTGCTTTAATGGTTCCAAATCCCACAATGTTATGTGTTGAGCCATCAACTACCATTACTTGAGAGGGTACTTTGTGTGATCGAAAGGTAGAAAATATATTAGGATTACGTGTCATGTAATTACTAATACCTATATCAATCACCCAGTAGTTCAAAGAGGAGACCACATATGCTTTTCTTGAATCAACAAGGGTAGTAATTAAAGTGAATTCTTTAAGGGATTCTTGATACTGAGAGGACTCCACAAACTCATTTGCCGAAACCAAAATTGTCTTACAGTCATAATTTATAGCCATATTTCCTCCTTTCTAATTGTTTGACTTATAGTTTAAACTCAAAATACCCAAAATATTAATATAGGAGAAGCTAACAAACACAAACAATACCAATAAATACAATTCAATAATTAAAAGGCATTTTGTAAATATCAAGACATGCAAAATTTATGGGATTAAGTCCATACAAAATTTGAACGAAGTTATAAATTCAAGACTTATTGACCAAAGTGAACATTTTGGGTTAATAAATCCTGATTAATTATTTAAGTCAAGATTAATTGTTACGTGTCTCAGGATTTGGTTTGAAATGGTCAGAGACTTCAACTGATTATTAGGAGATTAGGTTTCTTTTAGTCATTATCCTATTAACTAGTTATAGTTGTTCCTATTTTATAGGTATGTTAGTAGTCTTTTATCAGTCCATGTTTTGTGTTAGTTGTACTGCCCCTCTACTTATTTAATCAGCTTGAAGTTCAATAAAAATTATTCTTCAAATTCTTCAATTCATCTTGCGGTTTCAGTTAAATTAATAACATTGGTATCATAGACCTACTTCTTAAGGGACTTGTGTGAGAGTTGTGAGTTTCTTTTCTGAGTGTTTATCCATAAAATATTCCTTGCAAAACACCATTAAAACAATGGAGAATGCAGGCTTTTATTTTGCTATGGCTCCACCAGTGTTTGATGGAGAAAACTATCAAGCCTGGGCAGTGAAACTGCAAGTTTATTTGGAGGCTAGTGATTTGTGGGAGGCTGTCGAGGAAGACTACGAAGTCCATCCTCTGCCAGCGAATCCAACTATGGCTCAGATTAGAACCCACAAGGAAAAGAAGACAGGAAAATCCAAAGCTTAATCTTGTCTCTTTGCTGCAGTTTCTGCCACCATTTTCAGTAGAATAATGACATGTAACTCAGCCAAAGCAATTTGGGATTTCCTTAAGAAAGAGTACGAGAGTGATGAAAGAATTAGAGGAATGAAAGTACTGAACTTGGTTAGAGAATTTAAGATAAAGCGTTTGAAGGAATCAGAAACCATTAAGGATTGTTCTGATAGGTTGCTTGGGATTGCCAATAAGGTAAGGATACCTGGAAATGAACTTACTGATAATAGAATAGTTCAAAAAATACTTGTAACTTTACCTGAGAGATATGAGGCAACTATTGCTTTATTGGAAAATCTAAAGATCTGTCTAAGCTTAGCTTGGCAGTGATATTGAGTGCACTGCAGGCACAAGAACAACGAAGAATGATGAGGCATGAGGGATCCATTGAGGGAGCCTTGCAAGTCAAGTTGCAGTTCGGTTCAAGTGCCAGGGGAAACAAAGGAAAAGTAAAGAAAGGGAATCATGGAAACTATGAAGCAACAACAACAAGAAATGGGGTTACTGAAACTAGCAACAACAGAGATGGAAAATATCCTCCCTGCCAACATTGTGGGAGGAAAAATCATCCACACTTCAAATGTTGGAGAAGACTTGATATTAAATGCAGAAAGTGTCACATGCTCGGTCTTGCTGAGATTATCTGCAAAGATAATGGATTACAACAACCAAATGATGCACAGATTGCAGACCAACAAGAAGATGAGCAACTATTTGTGGCCACCTGTTTCGCAGGCAAAAATTCAAGTGAAAGTTGGCTTGTTGATAGTGGTTGTACGAACCACATGACCAGTGATGAAAAGCTTTTCAGAGAACTTGATAGATCAGTTAAATCAAGAGTCAGGATCGGAAATGGAGAATACCTCCTAGCGAAAGGAAAGGGGACTATAGCAATTGAAAGTTACAAAACTTATTTATGAAGTTATATATGTTCTTGAAATTGATCAGAATTTATTAAGTGTTGGGCAGCTCCTAGAAAATGGATTTAAATAATTATTTGAAGATAAAGCGTGCCTGATCAGTGATCCTAGTGGTCAGGAAATATTCAGAATTAAAATGCAGGGAAAAAGTTTTTCCTAGAATCCATTCAATGAGGAACACATAGCTTTTCCAAGCCAACTCACTGTAGCGGAAACGTGGCACAAAAGGTTGGGGCACTTTCATCACAAAGCTTTATTGTTTATGAAAAGGAGCAAAATGGTAAATGGTTTACAAAACTTGGAGGAGAACCCCTCAAGTTGTAAGTCTTGCGTGCTTGGCAAGCACACTAGACTTCCATTTAAAAGTTCCACTTGGAGAGCTACAGAAAAGGTGCAACTCATTCACACCGATCTTTGTGGTCCACAAAGAACTCCATCACTCAATGGCAGCATGTATTATATTATTTTCATTGATGATCTAACAAGAATGTGTTGGATTTATTTTATGAAGTTTAAGTCTGAAGCTGCTGGAATTTTCATGAAGTTCAAAGTTTGGATAGAAAATCAGAGTGGCTGCAAGATTCAGGTCATTAGGTCAGGTAATGGAACTGAATATACCTTGGATATGTTCAATTCTTTTTTGTGAAGAAGCTGGAATTGAGCACCAACTTACTGTTCCTTATTCTCCATAACAAAATGGAGTGAGTGAGAGAAAAAATAGAACAATCATAGAGATGTCGAGATGCTTGTTGCATGGGAAGAATCTACCGAAGAAGTTTTGGGCTGAAGAGGCAAACACTGATGTTTTCTTGCTGAATAGACTGCCTATGCGGGTAGTGGAATGAAAGACTCCATTTGAAGCACGTTATGGTCTCAATCTTGTTTTAAAAAACCTCAAGATATTTGGATGTCTATGTTTTTCATATGTTCCACAGGTTAAGAGAGACAAGCTAAATAAGAAGGAAGATTTGGGAATCTTCATTGGCTATAGCTTATTTTCTTAAAGCATATAGGATCTTTCAACCTCAAACAGACAAGATTATGGTAAGTAGAGGCGTTCAATTCCTTGAAGATGAGCAATGGGAGTGGAATTAGGAGTCTCGAGTTAAAAACCATAATTCACAACTTGATTATGATGACTTGGTGGATGATCAACCTATTAGGGAAACAAGGTCACTCGCTGATATTTATGAGAGATGCGATGCTGCTGTTTTTGAACCTGCAGTTTATGAGGAAGCAAAAATGGATCAAAATTGGACAAATGCAATGAAGGAGGAGCTGACCATGATAGAAAAGAACCAAACTTGGAAGCTCGTGGAAAGACCCTAAGATAGAAAAGTGATTGGAGTTAGATGGATTTTTCGAATAAAGTTAAATCCAGATGGTTCGGTAAAAAAACACAAAGCTAGATTGGTGGTGAAAGGCTATGCACAAGTTTGGGGAGTAGATTTTTCTGATACTTTTGTCCAAGTAGCCATATTGGATACAATTTGGATGCTTTTGGCTATTGCGGTACAGAAAAATTGGAAGATTTTTCAAATGGACGTGAAGTCTGCTTTCTTGAATGGTCTACTACAGGAATAAATATATGTTGAGCAGCCTGAAGGGTTCAGCGTACCAGGACATGAAGATATGGTTTATCTGTTAAAGAAAGCTCCATACGAACTAAAGCAAGCTCCTAGAGCTTGGTACAGACGAATGGATAATCATTTGCTAGGCTTAGGCTTTGAAAAAAGCTTAAGTGAATCGACTCTTTATGTCAAGAAAGTTGCGTCTAACATTATTATTATTTCTCTGTATGTCGACGATTTACTTGTGACAGGAAATAATACAGGGTTGATTGAAGAATTCAAGGAGGAAATGATGAAATTCTTTGAGATGACTGATCTTGGCGAGATGACTTATTTTCTAGGAATGGAGATCAAGCAAACTCATAATAAAGTTTTTGTTTGTCAAAAGAAATATATGAAGGAGATTCTAAAAAGATTTAGAATGGAAGAATGAAAGAGTGTGAGTACTCCAATGAATCAAAAAGAAAAGTTGAAAAAGGATGATGGAGCTGAACTAGTTGATGAAGGAGTATATCGAAGCTTAATTGGATGCTTGATGTATCTCACAGCAACAAGGCCTAATATCTTGTTTCCTGTGAGTGTTTTATCCAGGTTTTTAAATTGTGCAAGTGAGTTGCACATGATGGCCACCAAAAGAGTAGTTAGGTATCTTAAGGGAACTCTAACCTATGGCATCAGATTTAGCAAAAGTGAGAATTTCAAACTCCGTGGATATTCTGATAGTGATTGGGGCAGGTCAACTGGTGATATGAAAAGCACGTCTGGTTATTGGTTCACTTTTAGATCAGGGTGTTTCTCATGGTGCTCAAAGAAACAGGAAATAGTAGCACAATCAACAGCTGAAGCAGAATTCATCGCAACAACAACCACTGTTAATCAATCACTATGGCTTAGGAAAATTTTGATCGATTTGCAGCTGAAGCAAGCAGAGAGCACTAAGATCCTTGTGGATAATCAAGCTACTATAGCCATATCCAGAGATCCCGTGTTTCATGGAAGGACCAAGCATTTCAACATCAAGTTTTATTTCTTGAGGGAAGTGCAGAAAAATGGTGAAGTGGTTTTATTCTATTGCAAATCAGAGAATCAAGTGGCAGACATATTTACCAAGTCATTTCATGTTAGCAGATTCAAATTTCTTAGAGAAAAGTTGGGAGTTTGCAGCTCCTAATTCAGGAGGAGTGTTGTTACGTGTCTCAGGATCTGCTTTGAATGGGCCAGAGACTTCAGCTGATTATTAGGAGATTAGTTTTATTTTAGTCATTATCCTATTAACTAGTTATAGTTGTTCCTATTTTATAGGTATCTTAGCAGTCTTTTAGCAGTCCATGTTATGTGTTAGTTGTACTGCCCCTCTACTTATTTAATCAGCTTGAAGTTCAATAAAAAATATTCTTCAAATTTCAATTCATCTTGCTGTTTCAGTTAAATTAATAACAAGATTGCATGACTTATGTCAAATCCAACTACATTGGGCTAGGTTGGGCCTCTACAAAATGGTCCACTCACATGTTTTAAGCCCAAGGGTCCATTAGGATTACTTGGAGGCTACCCTAAAACCTTTCATCCATGCCTATATAAAATAAAAAGGCTACATATTCTCTTTGGAAGATTCTAAGATGGTATTGGACAAAGACAAGAGAGTGTTCAACTGGAACAACAACCAACAAAGACCAATTACTTAGATAATGATTCTTCCCCTTCTCCGTTAAGGCTTTAAGGCAACCTATATGGAGGTAGGAAATAAAGACGTCCTCACCTTCTCTAGTGTTGGTGAGAGCAATTTGAGTATCCCTCATGCACCTCCTTTTGTAGAAAGAATCTTAATGAGTGGAAACAAGCAACCTTACTAAGAAATGTGCTTGTTGAGTAAGGCCGACTTTCAAGCCAACCCTTGGTATAGGTTGGGTACTTGAGCGCATGATTGGTCCATTGAAGAATGTACAAGCCCAACGCACATATGCATACATCTTATATCATGATCCGGTCAATGCCATCAACAAGCCAAATTTCATTTATTTGTTCTATTAAGTACTTCTTTCATGTCATTAGCTTCGAAAAATTGTCTCCCTTTACTGGTTCACCTCGATGAAAAACTTAAGAATATCCTAGCTTTAGAAGGTCATCAATAATATTTGATTCCAAGAAATTAGCAACCAATTCACCCAATGTTGTGTTTTAATTGCACACGCAAGTGTACGTGGTTGCGCAAGTAACATAGTGACTCTTAAAAGAACCAGATTATCGAACCCAAAGGACTTGTCAATTAACTGTTTACTAAATTATACTAATTCTAATTATTTGTTTAAGGGGAGGATTTCCAAATATGAATATATTAACTAAACTAAAAATAAAGATAAAATAGCTAAAAAGCAATTAACTAAGAAAAGATAGATGTTTACACAATTAATGAATGAATCAATCTAGGATTATAATTTAACCAACAATCATGTTTAGCATCAATTTCATCAACTTATTTAATTATCTAGTTGTTGATTCACGGGGTTGATAATATAGTCATGATCTCCCGACCTCTGACCGTCTACCACAATTGACAGCCTAATTACATCGTTGAGCGGGGATAGACTGGACCATCCATGGAGTATTAAGTTGTCTTCCTGTATTTGAGTCAAGCAAGGCACCTAGGTATATCCCTATCCTAGACACAAATCAATTCAAGTGACATGCAAGAAAAGATCATGCTCCTTATATTCCACG